>OZ030026.1:51374797-51612297 GCA_964023405.1 Apodemus agrarius | reverse complement strand
AGCAAGGTGGTAGCCAAGAGAACCAACCAAAGAACCATTTATCAGCCTGTCTCCTTTGTTCCGACCTATCGAACAGGTTTTGTTTTACTTTTGCTAAGGTGTCTCAGACGTTCCAGAATGATTGGCAGAGAAGCAACAGGTTTCTCCTAAGGACATGCAGAGGCCTCCTTCCTTGATGAATACCAGACACAACTCTTGCCTATTTTGTAATGTTACTTCTGCTAGGGAGTCTATTTGTTTTTCTAATTGTTGAATGGAAAAAGTAAAGGTGACTTGGGCCTTTATCTACTTGTTCACTTAGGAGTCAGAGATGTTCCCTTCCCCCCATAAGTGAAATTGTCCCCAGGGTATCAGAACCAGCAGTGCTGACAACCACGAGCAAGAGCACCAGAACGGAGGGGACGTTCTTCAGAACCAAGTGGACGCCAGCTAGGTGTGAGCATGGCCCTCTGGTCCATTGAAATACAAAACCTGGGGTAAAATATGAACCAAGACACAAAGTCCAGAATTTGTGGAGAAATGGGTCAGGGTTAGGCATAGAGTAATGCCAAGGGTTCAGGTGAACAAGGTGTGTGTGTGTTTGTAGGGGGTGGGGGAGAATGTCAGTAGGAGGGAGGTTTTGTTAGGGTTCCATTTCAGGAACTGGAACTGCATGATTAGCATCATAATAAGATTGGTAGGGGGACTCGGATAAGGGAAAAGCAACAGATTTTAAGCAAGTTCTTGTTCTTTGGACTTTTCATAGGGCAAAAGACAAGTGATTAGGCCATAGGCATTTGTTATCTGCCTGGCCTGAAGATACCATGATAATATCTGAGTTCTGTCCCGAGGCAGCAATAACAGCCCCTATAAAGTAGGGGGACCTAGGTTCTAACAGCCAACAATCCAGAGCCATCTTAGAGTTGGGTGGCATTGAGGTAAGTAAAAGTAGTAGTAAGGATATCAAGGAGTTCATTGGAGTAAGCAGTTGTTCCTCCTTTGAGTGGGATCTGTCAACTGTCTGTGTGGAGTCATGGTAACTGGTTGCCTACCTTTGGGAGGATTTGAACTAGGAGCTTGGATTTTAACAGCTTTGCTGTTACGTATTGGCCCCTGACCCTATAGGAGGTTTGGTTCTGGTTTTGGTCTGGGTAGTGAATGAATGAGGATCTCCTTATTTGGCCCTGGGCCTAAAAGGTTGTCTTTAGATAGTAAATTCTGGCCCCAAGCTCAACCTCCTTTCCAAATATTTTCAGTGGGGAATGCATCTCAAATCCTCAGGGTTAGAGTCACGGGGCTGTAGTGTTTGGGGGCTTTACATGTCTTATTGGACTCTATGGTAATGTAAATGTAAGGATCTCTATCTTCCAACAAGAGGCTTATGTCTCATATCCTCAGTGATGATAATGATATTCATTCCCAGTTTTGCAAGTGGAACCAGGTTCAGCAGGGCATGCATAAAAGGATGATTCCCATAAATATTTTTTTCAAAATCTAGATTCCCACATTCATACCAGAAAGCTTGGTTGATGATGCTCCTGATACTGAGGCACCTGGGCTTATAAGATTCTGACCTAACCCCGGTCATAAGGTACAGAGGGAAATTTTAAAGATGGATGGGGTTGTATGGAATGTTGTAAGCCTTCAGTTATTAACAAACCCATTTGTATGCCTCTCAGTTCCCAATTATAGATTTTTAGGTCAATAATAGTTTGAGGCTGCCCATGAAGGGGATAGGCCCATCAGGTAAAGGAAAAGTAACATGGTCAGGGTTTGACAAGTCTCTAGTGTTTTTTTGGTGGGGGAGTTGGGGGGAGGGTTGCTGGATGACCTATTTTAGTCCAGTTTCTGTATCAGGTTTTCCATCTGGGACAGGTTAGATGAATATGACGTATCCAAGAAAGGATGACATTGAACTTGACAATGGCGGAAGTGATCAGAATCACAACATGGGGACATTTCCATCGGAGAGTCAGAGTCTCTTCCCATGGTGCCTCACCTAGACTAGGTGTCCAGGTTAGTAGTCATGAGGCTCCACAGATGTAGGTCCTGCAGGTGAGGGAGGAGAGGATACAGTTCATCCTGAGTCTGCTGCAAAGTTAGACATTTCCGTGAATAAATCCGATATGAGTTTTGGACCAATTGGAGGGGGTCTCCCAAACATCTCATAAGAAGTCAGACTTTCTATATAGGGGGATTTTCTGACCCAGAGAAGGGCAAAAGGAAGTAGTGCCATCTAGTCCTCACCAGTCTCCAAGGTTAATTAGTCAAGGTCTCCTTTAGGGTCCAATTCAACCTTTCTACCTGTCCTGAACTTTGGGGGTAATATACACAAAGAAGTTTCCAATTTACCCCTCGGGCCCTAGTGATCTCTTAAACTACCTGAGATATGAGATAAGGCAGTGGGAGAGCCAAATCTGGGAATAATTTCTTCAAGTAGCTTTTGACACAATCAGAGCTGTTTTCCTTTTAGTAGGGAAAGCCTCAGTCCACCCCAAGACAGTGTCCAAAAACACAAGTAAGTATATATATATATATATATATATATATATATATATATATATATATATATTGTCCTGATCTTACCTTGGTGAGGTCAGCCTTCCAGAAGATTCCAGGGGCAGCACCTCTTTTTCTCTTTCCATGGTTACAATTAGACTGGAGGGCAGGATTTGTAGACTGACAGGCAAAACATCTGAAGGACTGAGACCAAGTAGGGAATACGGTAATTTATGTTTAAAAGAATGGTTAGCTTGGTCTTACCCAAGTCAGTGCTTTCATGAAGTCATTTGGCTACAGTTTTTCCAAGGACTTGAGGAAGGATTATCTGGCCATCAGTAGTGTATCTCCATCCTTTTTTGATTGGGGTGTTAAGTTTTTAGAAGAAAGTATTGTCGTCTGTAGGATGTATGGGAGAGTCAGGCAGTTCTGGTACTGGAAGGGTTATTAGTTCAAGGGCTCTTTGGTGGCTTAATCAACTCTTCTGATGTCTTCCACATCTCAGAAATTTCCTTTCTGCTGTCTAGTAAAATGAATTATATAAATGTTTTTTGGGGATCCAAGAGGGCTGACAACAACAGGTCTACAATCTCCTGTTTGCTTTTCATAGTTTTTCCTTCTGCAGTTAAAAGTGCCTACCCCCTACCTTTAAGGATTGCACCATGCACATGTATGGTTGCAAAAGCTATCAGTGTAAATGTTAACAGTCTTTCCATTGCCCAATTTGAGAACTTGTGCCCGAGCTATCAATTCAGCCCTTTGAGTAGACAATCCTAAGGGAAGAGCCTGTACCCACAGAACTTCTAAGGTCACTACTACCACTCTAACAAGTCATTTTCCAGTTTCTATAAAACTGCTTTCATCCGTGAACATTTCCATTTCAGGGGCTTTCCATGGGATATGGGTCAGGTCTGGTCTCAGCCCCTGAAGGTGGGTGATGATTTCTTGTAGAGAGAATATCCTGTGTATTGTGTGGATGCATTGCCTGTCAATTAAAATGCCCATGGCCAATGGTTTAGGTAGGAAATAGAAGTAGGACACCCAAGAGGCAGAAAGAATTCTGGAATAGAGCCGGGCACAGGAAGAGCCATCTGAGAAGATGTGAGAAGGACACGTGGTACCCGAGCACAGATAACCAGTCGTGTGGCAGAACGTAGGTTAAGATAAATGGGTTGTCTTTAGTTATGATCCAGTCAGAGTACAGCCTAGCTGTATGGCCAAGGTATTTAGAAATATATTTTGAGTCTGAGTCTTATTTCTGAGAACATGGGGTCTGGAAGGAAAAAAAATCAGGGTCTAACTTCAACAGTTTCTAGACAGTCGTGTAGAGGACTCTGGATTTTTCTCTGGCATCAAAGTGGCTGGGTTGAGGGCTGAAGAACGGGCAAGGGTACTTTTTGGCTGGTTCAACAGAGCACTTGATAGCACGTCAGCATGTTGTTAGTTACCCATAAGTTGTGAGGGCTTTTTTAATAGGCTCTCTGCTGCATGGAGAAGGGGGTTGTAATGATCAAATGTTGTCCCAAGGTCAATTTGTCAGAGCCCTTAGTAAAGCAATGGCTACAATTCTCAAGTAGGCAGGCATCTGGCAGCTACAGAATCTAATTTCTTAGATACATAGTTAACAGGACAATGCCAGAGCCCAAATCTTTGGGTTAGTACTCCCTTGGCAATGCCCTTTCTTTCATCTACACACAGGTGGAAGGGCTTGGAGATGGCAGGTGGGGACAATGCCAGTGCTGAGGGCAGAGCTGCGTTACAAGCCTTATCTTCTGACTCGGTCCATGGGGCTTATCATCCAGCTCTTTAGTTGCTCCACATAAGGATTTAGCAATCTCAGCAAATCCCAGAATCTATAGTCTGCAGTATCCTGCCACCACCCTTATTTGCCTCTCTGTGGTTGCAATCGGTATACCTATAGTGACCTGTTGGCGAGACTGAATCCCAGGTACACAGCTATGTGGTTGCCAAGTTGGGCCTTCTTTACTGACACATCATATCCAGAGTCTACAGGGTTCTTAACAGTAGCCTCTTCGCAATCCACCTCCTTTGTGGCTGCAGTTAGCAAATCATCTACATATTGTAGAAGTGTAACCCAGTGGAAGTCGAGGTGGTGCCGATCCAGGTCAGCATGTAAAGCTTCACTAGTGGTTAGAGAATTCTCAAATCCTTGTGATAAACAAGTCCATGTCAATTGTCCATTAAAACAGGTATCTAGGTCCATCTATTCAAAGGCAAAGGAGATGGCTGGTGTGTGTGTGTGTGTGTGTGTGTGTGTGTTTGTGTGTGTGTGTGTGTGTGTGTGTAGTGGAATGTTAAAGAGTGTATCTTTCAAGTCCAGAGCTGTATACATCTGATTTTTCTGGTGAAAATACACTATATGGGTTGGACATACAGGATGAATATCTTCTGTCTGTTTGTTGACCTTTCTTAGATCCTGGATTGGCCTAAAGTCATTAGTTCCTAACTTCTGCACAGGCAACAAGGGAGTGTTCTGTAGGGACAAGGAACCAGGATTCCTGAATCCCATAGCTGGTTGATGTGAATTTTGATGCCTGTCTTGGCGCCTGTTGAATCCACTCATACTTTTAAATGGACAATCACTGGGGCCTGCTGTTTTGCTATCCCTGGGTTGGTTTCAGCTCATACCTGGAGGCTATTTCTGCTGAAGCTCTTGTCTTGCAGCACGAATGAGCTGGGCGCTTGACCAATGTCTGGTTGATTGAGGAGGTTTTCCTTTCCTAGGGGTAGGGTTACAAATGTTTGAAACCTGAGCCATGGGTTCCCCTTCCTATGAGAATTTATCAGATACTCCTTTGCAATAAGTGTCTAGGGAGTTGGTATAGACATTCAGGTTGGGTTATAGTGCCCTTCCTGAGGTCTACTTGTGGTACTGGAGTCCAGGGATAAGTAGCCTATGAAGCAAGGTCTGTGTTGGTCAGAGGTCCTTCTGGGTGTTACAGAACTGATCATTGAACCTCTGTATCAACTACAAAGTTGATCGTCTTTCCTCCCACTTTGAGAGTTACCCTGCACTCCACGAAGGGATTCCAAGACCTGATGTCCTCAGTTCCCAGTTGTCCCCAAGGCTGAGGACTTTATGTTTTGGTTTGTTGAACAGGGGGCATTCTTTTTTGCAATGGTCCATTTCCTTACAAGGCCTGGGTGCTTAGGGTCCTGTAGCCAAGGCATTTGGTCGTCATAGAAAGTCACCATTATTGTTTTAGTAATCTTTCTTGCCTGTCTATCTTCCTGATTCTATAGTTATAAACCTTAGTAGTTATTTCTAGTAGTTTGGAGAGGTTCTCTTCCTCAATCCTTCAAGTTTATGTAGCTTCCTCCTACTGGCTGGAGCTAATTGGGATACAAAGACTATGTTAATCAACCTCCAGTTTTCCTCTGCCTCTGGGTCAATGGAAAACAATAACAATAATAGGCTTTCATCAGTTGTTTTAAGAATGCTGAGGGGGGCCAGGTGGTGGTGGCGCATGCCTTTGATCCCAGCACTTGGGAGGCGGAGGCAGGCGGAGGCAGGCGGATCTCTGAGTTTGAGGCCGGCCTAGTCTACAGAGTGAGTTCTAGGACAGCCAGGGCTACACAGAAAAACCCTGTATCAAAAAAGGAAAGAAAGAAAGAAAGAAAGAAAGAAAGAAAGAAAGAAAGAAAGAAAGAAAGAATGCTGAGGGGGACTCATTTGATTCTTTTATAACCTGACTAATCTCGGAGAGATGGCTGAGTTTGTGAAGAGCACTGGTTGCTCTTCCAAAACGATTCCTAGCATCTACATGGTGGGTAACAACCATCTGTAATTCCAGTACCAAAAAATCTAACCCCTTTTCTAGCCTCCGAGAGCAGCAGGTACATACATGGTATACACACATACATGCAGCCAAGACATTTAAACATATAAAATTTTAAAAAAAATTAAAAAAAGAAAAATCGAGAGTACTCAAAATCTAACCAATGGGCAAAGGAATAGCTTGACTAGTAAGTTGTTTGCCCTGTAAGCCAGAGGGACCTCAGCTCACCCTAAGTACCAAGTGAACATGGTGGTGGTACCCTTGTAATCCTAGAATAGAGAAAGTGGAGACAGGTGGGTCCACTGGACTCATTAGCCAAGTGACCAATATACTCGCTGTCCCCATAAAAGAATCTATCTCAAAAAACTAGGCTGACAACTTGAGGAACCACCCAAGGTTGACCTCTCCCCTCTACATGCATGAGGTGGTTTTTCAAATGTACTTGCAGTATATGTGCACACACACACACACACACACACACACACAGAGCAAAAAGAGAGACAGACAGATAAGAGAGAGAGAGAGAGAGAGAGAGAGAGAGAGAGAGAGAGAGAAGGAGGGAGGGAGGGAGGGAAGGAGACAAACAGAGAGACAGAGAGAGGAGTAAATGAGTGAAAGAATAGATAGATAAATGGGAAGCAATCTAACACTATAAAAGCCAAATCTACAAATTATGGGCATGGAATACTTCGTGTGAAGGCAAAGAAAATATTTTCAATATCATACCAGAAAACTTCTGAATTCTGGGGAAAGAGGTCAAGCCAGGAATAAAAGGCATTTTAGCACACCAAACAGAAAGGATAAGAGAAGTATATAATAATACATACACTACACACACACACACACACACACACACACACATGAGCATGAGTGTTCTAAGAAAGTACAATGAGAAGTTGTGAGAGGAAGCATTAGGTTATGTATAAAGACAGAAGGAACATCTCCTTAAGCACAGGAATGCTCTGAAAGAGTACTGTGTATAGGCAGGGATCCTAACAAGGCTCTATCAGCTGCAGAGTAACTGCTATGCATATTAAGACACAGAACTGAGGCTGAGCTGTCTGTCCTACCCCCAACATACACATGTTAATAGGAAATTGGATTACAATGGGGGGGGAACACTATCCTCCAAAGTAGCCTATTCGCAGACGAATGGAAAGGTGAAAAGGTGTTGGTTTGGCATTTCTTAATACCTAGCAGGATACACAGGTTAGAGAGTACAGTTCAAATAAATGCAAAGAGCCTTCCAAAGATCCCACACCTTGGAATTCACAGGAAGACTCACATAATGAGAAGGAAGTAAGGTAGAAGTGATAAAAGAAATATCCAGTCTGCTTTTTAATACACAAAAAGGGAAAAAAACATGATTTGTGGGTTTTTTTGTTTTTGTTTTTTTGTTTTAATGTGTGCACTACATATGTATAAATAGATATTGAGAGAGGCTAGAAGAGGGTGTTGGATCCACCGATCCTAAAATTAAGGGCAGATAGGTGCTGGGAACCATAGCCCTGTCCTCTAGACAAGCGACAAGCACTTGTAAAGGCTGAGCCATTTCTTCAGTCCTAAACATGGATCTTACTGTGACCCAACTTTGGGAGACTATTATATTCAGAAATGTACTGTATCTAAATGGTTTGAATTGGGGAGAGCTTTACATGATGAATCAAAGAGCCTCCCACATTCTACGACAGGATCAGATTAAGCAAACCTGGAGCAGAGAAACTGAAAAATATAATTACCTATTCTCCCCTGAGACAAAGACTACCTAATCTATAGGAACACAAAGGGCATAAGCAAGTCCATTTCATGTACTGGCTCATATAAATCATTAACATGACAAGACTTTCTTTTAGATTGTTTATTTTATGATGCATGTCCATATACAATGATGTTATGGTGCAAGTGTTGATTTCTATGTCTGCAGAGATCAGATTACAGGCTGGACTTTGGTATTGTCATTATTATGAACCATGTCCGGCCTTACTATTTTGTAAGTTTTATTCTCCATCACCTTCTGATTGGCCAAAGAGCTAAAGGGCCAAGAGCTGGGCTGGAGAATTAAGGTGGGTCTTCTGGACGGATAGGGAGGGTTTCAGGTAGGAACCTGAGATAGCATTAGTCTCAAGACAGACACAGATGAATAAGTACCAGGACGGGCAGGTAACAGGCCATGTGGCTGGGATGTGGGCCAGGCCAGTATTGCCAGGTTAAAATGACTCAAAATCTGCCTGGCTAAAATGCTATAAGCTAATGATTAATATGTCTTCTTGTCATTTTCGGGAGCTAGGGCAGGCATAGAAAAGCCATTAATGGCTACACATATATATTTGCCACAGTTGAGTATGGTGGTCACAGGACTTTAGGTAGTCCATTCAATATACCACGCGGATCAGAGACCAAACTTAGGTGGCCATGAGGTTGGATGGCAGGACTTTTATTTATCTTAGGTTTTCAACATGATACCACCCTGAGAAGGGACCTGGGGGCTATGAATGAGTCTGTCTATTAACTGCCAGAGCTGATAAATCCAAGCCTGCAGTCAGTGATTATTCGCCCCTCTGAATCTGATCTGCCACCCTGGAATACAAGTGTTTTGGGCTAAATGAGACTAAGACCTAAACTCACATCCTAGGGATGAGCTCACAACCCCATCTCCTTCTTCATTTGCTTTACTACAAAGAGTGCTTAAAAGAGAGAAAAAAAATGTATAAGGTTAGCAGGCAGAATGCTAAGTTTCCTCATTTGCCACCTCTGTTGCAAATGTCAGTGCTGTTTACTTTTCCCACACATTCACGATGGGGCTATACCTTAAATCTTGGCCATTTGTGATCACTAAATGTTAAAACTGACGTGGGCAGGGCTTGACAGGATGGAAACAGCAAGTCAGAAAGTATGCTGGAGCCTGGTCAGCAATGAACATGAAAAGGGCATCCTTTAAATGAAGATACTCCTAGGCTGAACTGACTCTTGAAAGCCATTCAAGTTACACGTAACAATGGTGGATGGAAGGTAAACCTGTAGAAGGTGCTTTTTTCCTTTTACAATGTGGTTCCCAAGAATCAAACTCAAGTCTTCTGGCTTCCCAGAAAGTGCCTTTAAGCTTTGAGCCATCATGCAGGTCCAACTTTTGTCAGGGCAGTTCTCAGGTGTCATGCAACAGTTTGGAAAGGCAGAATGACAAGAGGCTCCTGCTTAGACTCACGCTGTCCCTCCTTGGAAGATTCTGTTATTAGAGAATACAGTATGGCAGTTCAAGGGCAGACACAAACAAACATGCACTCACTACACACAAAAAACCAACATCACATCAAAGTAATGATACCGCCAAAGACCAGCTTGAAGAACAATGTTTTTATTGAGATTTACTTACAGGAGTATCAATACGGGGTTACTTACAGGAATAAAGGCGACTCAAAGTCAGTTGCATCACCAAGAAGGACACCGAGAAGAGGTGACCGCTCAAAACACTTCAACCCTGTAGCTGCTCCTTACACAACTTCCAGGCAGTCATAAGAGTTACAAATTTTAACTAAGTACTCCATTGTTTATTATCTTATGCTTTATTTTATACATTTATTCATATGAATAAAGTTAGAGCTGAAAAGGGAGAGATTACAATACACAGAAAATGAAATCCAGAGAATGATTTGAGGATACTTTGAAAACTTTATATTACAATAAACTGGAAATTCAAGAGTTTCAAGACATACATGAAATATCAAAATTAGGCCAAAAGTTAGAGGTTTCATAGGCCTCCCCCTGCAAATATTATAGGCTATTGCGATTGTCCTTGGTTACCCACAAAGAACTTGACAGTAAGACCTTATTACTGAAGACACCACACACTGAGTCATAGAGCATTAAGAAATCATAGCTTACATACACTGACCTAGAGGTTCGTCGTACTGGCTAGCTTTCGTAGTGCGAGATGATGCTGTTTGCCCTGCTGAGAAGCCTCTGAGCTGCTATTACAGATCAGTCTGGCAAGACACAGCCGTGAGTATGGCATGAATGTTGAATAACCAACCACCTTGACTGGATTTCGGGTTAATTTCATACAATCCACAAGATAAAACCCAAGTCTGGCAGCATTAATGTGGAAACTTTCTACTAACCTACTATTATTCTGTTAAAGGGTATCTTTTTGTTGTTGTTGTTTTTTGTTTTTTGTAGACAGGGTTTCTCTGTGTAGCCCTGGCTGTCCTGGAACTCACTCTGTAGACCAGGCTGGCCTCGAACTCAGAAATCCTCCTGCCTCTGCCTCTGCCTCCCAAGTGCTGGGATTACAGGCGTGCGCCACCACCGCCCGGCCTAAAGGGTATCTTTATACCTATAGAAAAATATATCTTCATCATAGAAGATGGGTTTTGCTATTGTTTTTGCAGTAGATGGTAATTAATAGACTCACAACTGGTGTACTCATAAAGAATAAACTATTTTGGAGGGCTCAGCTCTAAATAGAACATCTACCTATATCCCATTTCTTCTCTCAAAGGACCAGGGATCATTACAGAGGAGGGAGCTAAAAGACTGAGAGCCAGAGGGGATTATACAGTGAAACAGTATGTTCTATATACAACAGGACAGCTGCACCTACTGACAACAGCTGTGCCTGCATATACAAGCTCAAGCCAGACAAAAACCCCAGCACCGCAGTGGGTGGTGTGCAGAGAGGCGCACTCCTGAGTAGCTACTGGCAGTTGATGACTGCTGGGTAAGGGAGAGGCTACTCACTCCACAGCAGATGGCGCTGCACCCATGTATACACTGGAAGCACTAAGGAGACTAGAGGTTAAACATGGAAGAGAACGTATGAAACTGAGAACAAAAGTGCTGAGAGGGCTGGAAGAATTAGAGGGAAAGGAACGGGAGTGGATGGCCTTGATCAAAATGCATTATGCGCATGTATAAAATTCTCAATAACAAAATAAACAGATGAGAAAATAGGTCAAGGGAATGTGAACCGCGTAAAAGGATAACACCCTTAAGCTAGAAATGAGCTGTCTCTACAAGGAAAGCACAGGGCTTGACGAATTCACTGTTGAATTCTACCAAGCTTCCCAAACTACTTCACTAAATACAAAGCGAAGAAACACTAACTAATTTATTCTTAAAAGGTTGTTCTATTACCATGATGCCAAAACCACGAAGGGCTCAACTACAAAGAAAACTATAACACAATTTCCTTGATAAAAATAGAAAAAAAATTTCAAGATTACACTTTCAAACCAAGTCAACATATTAAAAACACCACAAACTATAATCAGGTCAATTTCATTCTTTGCATATAAGCATGTTTCCACAGATATCAAACACTAAGTGTAGAGACTGTAGATATTCAAGGGTTGAGACCACGGATCACCGCAATGCATGGAGAGGTGGCCCTCAAAGCTCTATATGTATGTTCCCTGATGGAGATATCCTGAACTTAGAAAGAAGACACCTCACTGCAAGAGATGTTACACACCACTGTAAGAGATGTTACACACGACAAAACTAGAGCCAAGACTATACCAAACAGGAAAACAAAAAGTATCTCTTCAACTATCAGGAGTTACACAAGGTGTTCACCTTCTCTACACTGCTATATGTATCTTTTGCATTCTTAACTGGAAAATTTAAAAAGAAAAAGGAAGAGATACAATTGTGTGGCTGCAGTTCAGTGGTACAACGCTTGCCTACCACACACAGGCTCCTTGGTTCAACCCTGAGCACTGAGGAAAGAAAGCGGAAGTAAAATGAAGCCATATCTGTTTACGGACAATAGGACCATCTTATTAAAATTACTATTACCTGGTAAGGGTGTTTTGCCTGCGTGGCTCTCTGTGCACCATGTGCATGTCTGGTACCCAGCGATCAGAAGAGGGTGTTGGAGTCCTTGGACCTGGAGTTCCAGTTGTGAGGTGGCACATAGGTGCAGGGACTCGAGCATCAGTCCTCGAGGAGAGAAGCCAGTGCTTGACTGCTCCGAAGTTCATATTCTTAAAAGACCCAAAGTGCCACAAGACTCTTACATCCAATCATAACTTCACCCAAGTAATTCAGTACAGAAAAACTAGTAGCCATTTATCTGACAATGAAAATGGTGGTAAAATAATTTTTAAAACATTGTCTTCCAAAAGCCTAAGAAACAAGTAACGAGACAAAAAGTCTAATTCACCCATGAATAAACTTAGTCAAGATGAATAGATAATGACAACTTAAAAACACTTAAGAATTGAAGGCTCTAGAAGATAGACAACATTCCTATGCTCACAAATTCTGATTTGCACCATAATAATATGAAAAAGTGTAAAGTGTTCAGACTTAACACATGCCCCCTCAAAGTTCCAATGTCATTATTTCCAGAAATAGAAAACACAATCCTGTAACTGCAAGAAAACCAAAATACTCCAAATGGTCAAAGCAACACTGAGCAAAAAGAGCAATGCTAGCTAGTTATCACGACACCGATTTAAATTATACTCCGAAACCAGAGTGAACTATTATAACGTCAAAACAGACACACAGGGCAATGGAAGGGCACAGTCCCAGAATAACCACGTAGCCACACCTTCTGATTTCAGCAAAGGTATCCAAATCATGCATAGGGTAATAAATGGCCTCAATAGGAAATCAACATTTATGTACAAGAATATTCCTAAATCCCTCTACCATTCTGTATAAAAGCAATACAAAATGAACCAAAGACCTTAACGTAAGGCCTACAAAACCTGAAACTCAGAGGAAACTCTCCAGAATACATGAAGCTACAGGCATGGATAATGGCATTCTCAATCTAACAGTTCACAGGAAGCATGACCAATAGGGGATGGCCATTAGCGGGTCAGGACTATAATGTTAACACCCAGAAAACAGAGGAAGGAAGAGAGCTGTAAATTAGAGGCTAGCCTCATGTATGCAGCTAATTCCAGGCCAGTCAGGCCTAAAAAACAAGAATCCATGTTTAAAACAAAAATAAACAACCCCCCCCAAGTATAAATGGGAGTTAATCATTCCAAGAAGTTAAAGAGCTTTAATAAAGAAAAAGGAGACAATTGTCAGAGAAAGCCACAGAGTGGGGAAAAATATCTTTGGACTCTCATTCATCTGACAAGGGATTTAACATACAGATAAAAAGCACACACACACACACACACACACACACACACACACACAGAGAGAGAGAGAGAGCAAGCTTAAAAGCAACTTTAGGTATATGAAAATCACAATGAGAAAACCAGTAAAGGCAACAAAAATTATATTACAAATGAACAAATAACTGAATCAACACAAGTGGAAACAATCCATTCTCAAACAATGTACAAATAGCCAATAAATACATGAAAATTCTCAATACAATTAACTTTACCCCAATGTGAATAGCTATCCAGAAACCAACTGGTGAGAATGTATGGCTGCTCCTGGAAATGTACATTAGCATAGTCACTCGGGAAAATAGAAGCTTCATCAAAAATCAAAATATACTATCTTAGGATCCTGCTGTACTATTGTTTAGTATACAACAAAAGGAAGCCGGGAGGTGGTGGTGCATGCTTGTAATTCCAGCACTCTGGGAGGCAGGGCTATACAGAGAAACCCTGTCTCAAAAAAAAAAAAAAAAAAAAAAAAAAAAGGAATCGAGTGTAAGTCAGATTATACTAGAAACACCTGCACTCAACTCACTGCACTCAACTATAGAATCAGCCTAAGTGCCCGTCAATAGATAAACTAAAAATTTTTAATTTTTAATGTGGTATATATAAAATGTAGACTATTCTAGGTCACCAAGAACTATTAATGGCAGGAAAATGGATAGAACTGGATATCAATATGTAAGTGACAACTCAGCTCCAAATGGGGTTCCTTCTATACAGAACAGAATCTAAATTTTAACAAACTAGAGAGATGAACTCCTAAGTTGAGTCTATTTGAGAGAACAGAACCACTGGGGAGAAGAAACAGTTAGTGATTATGGTTAAAGTACATGGAAACCTGGGTCATAATGTCATTTGAAAACCTATAACTTTGCCAACATATGAACTAACAATTTAAAAAAATTTAAATTAAAAAAAATATATATACAAAACAAAAGCCCTTCTCCAACTTAAAGAAAACATAAGTGTGCCCAAAATTGTTACTGTAGATGAGGCTAAGGTGTGATGACCACTAGGTTGAGTTGTTGCTGTAGACTAGGCTAAGGTGTGATGACTACTAGGTTGAGTTGTTGTTGTAGACTAGGCTAAGGTGTGATGACCACTAGGTTGAGTTGTTGCTGTAGACTAGCCTAAGGTGTGATGACCACTAGGTTGAATTGTTGCTGTAGACTAGGCTAAGGTGTGATGACCACTAGGTTGAGTGGTTGCTGTAGACTAGGCTAAGGTGTGATGACCACTAGGTTGAGTTGTTGCTGTAGACTAGGCTAAGGTGTGATGACCACTAGGTTGAGTTGTTGCTGTAGACTAGGCTAAGGTGTGATGACCACTAGGTTGAGTTGTTGCTGTAGACTAGGCTAAGGTGTGATGACCACTAGGTTGAGTGGTTGCTGTAGACTAGCCTAAGGTGTGATGACCACTAGGTTGAGTTGTTGCCGTAGACTAGGCTAAGGTGTGATGATCACTAGGTTGAGTTGTTGCTGTAGACTAGGCTAAGGTGTGATGACCACTAGGTTGAGTGGTTGCTGTAGACTAGGCTAAGGTGTGAAGACCAGTAGGTTGAGTTGTTGCTGTAGACTAGGCTAAGGTGTGATGACCACTAGGTTGAGTGTAAAGTGCTTTTCTTGGACTTGCACTTTACTTAGAACATAATGTTATGGAAACTGTAGGCACATCTATACATGTGAACAACTGCATCCATCATATTATAGTAAATATTAGTGTTTACACAGAAACTAAGAAATGCAAAAATTATCCAGAACACTGCTGTTCACCTCACACAAGGCACGTCTGCCACTGAAGGACAACGCCCCCCAGCCTCCGCTAGTGAGCAACTCCTTAATAACCTCAACAGAAAGGCATTCTAAAAGGACACCTTAAGTTGAAAAACTGGAACATTCTGGTTCACGAAATAGGAAAGTACCTCCTACTCACTGGTGGACAACTAGCACATTCCATGAATTCCATCTCCCTTTAATTCAGCATTCTGTCTTCTGGGTAACAACTGTTGTGATTACAAGAGCAGAACTACAGTCACCCCTCAGTGCATCCAACACAGGGGACACCAAACTGCAGAGACCTCCTAAATTAAAATGCCAGTTCTGTCAGAAGCAATGCGGACAATTCTTTCTTAAATGAGCCACTCACATATACAGAGTTAGTACATTTATTGAACACACGGTTCCAGTAAGGCAGTGATACCAACATATCTCTTAGTGAAATAACTAATTACAATGAAAATGAAAATTTACACACTAAAATTACAAAAAGACAAACATGATAATAGTTCATGACTTAAAATAAATATTAAGTACAATCTGACAACAATCTGGCCTACATAAAGTTCCAGGCTAGCCAAGGCCAGGTAGCATGACCCCATCTGGGAGAGAGAGAGAGAGAGAGAGAGAGAGAGAGAGAGAGGGGGGGGGGAGAGAGAGAAAGAAACCCTAAAAACTAAGTTCCTGCCGCCCATTCATTTCTAGGCACCGAGAGACCTTGACTGCTCTCAACTTTGGTCAGAGAAGCTTCCTTTATAGTGGACAGCTGTCAATGGAGTGACGCACAACTGGTCAAAGGGCTATGAAGAGACAATGTTCACCTCTAAATGAGACAGCTATATTAATCTCCACCATCAGCAAGATTCAGGGAAAATCAAAGAAAAAGCAACAAGAATGCAAGGGGGGGGGTCTGTGTAATGCTGGTTTGTTTTGATTTTTGTTTTTTGGGGGTTTTTTTGGGAGATGGTTACTATAATCATGAACTCATAGAAAATGTGACTGCATGCACAAGACCTACATTGTAATATTAAGTGTGCCCAAACCCCAGCATATCACGTACTGAGAAGCTACTGGCTGTGAATAGCTACTGGGGCATGGAGAATCACTTGTGAAGATGTAACTACTGGCAGGTCGGTCACCCATCCTCCAGCAGATGGCCCCATACTCATGCATGTATGAGCAACACTAACTAGACTAGTAGATTATTTTTAAAGACAAAGTTGAGAGAGGGTGTTGGGGAGAAATAGGGAAGGTGGGAAGGAGAAACAGTGGGTATACATGGTTCTCTTTTACTGTATATGTGTATGAAATTCTCAAAGTAAGAAATAAGCCAACCTGGAAAGATGGTCTGACCTATGATTACAGTATATTAGTTATACCTACCTTCTGAATGGGAAAAACAAAACAAAATCAACATTTGCTATTCTAAAAAAATATTTTGAAAATACTAAGTTAAAAGAATACATACTTAGGATTGTGAGAACGTATCAGAGAGGAACATAAACAAAAGAAACAATCACTTTAAAACTGGCTTAGGCCTGAGGAGGTGGCTGAGTGGGGAGCCCACTTGCTGTGCAATCAGGAGTTTCATTCCCAATCAATAAAAAGCTGGGACTGACTATCTCCAGAGAGAATATCTTCTGTATTGTACCGGTCAGTTAAAAAGCCCGTGGTCGATGACTGAGGCAGGAAATGGAAGGCGGGGCGCCCGGGAAGCAGAAGAGATTCTGGGAGAGAGCCTGAGGCAGGAGATTTGCCGGGAAGATGAGACTAGATGGGTGCATGGTACCTCAGCACAGGTAACCAGCCCAGGGCAGAGTGTAGGGTGGGATAAATGGGTCGTCTTTAGTTATGATCTAGTCAGAAGAGCTGAGCAATATGGCCAAGGTATTTGTAAATATATTGAGTCTGGGTCTTATTTTTGGGAACATGAGGCTGGGAGGAAGAACCAGACCCAACCTCTACAGTGTCTATACTCAGCACTATGAGGAGTAGAGACAAGAAATGCTTCTGCTGGCTGCCACCTAGCTCCAGGCTCAGTGAGACCCTGTCTTGGGGAAATAACATAGTGATAGAACAAGACATCCAATATATTACTTTGTTCACTTTGTGACTACTACCAACCATACCAGCAACCATAAACAGTACCCCCAAGACACACGCGTACACACACACACACACACACATTTTTTTCATGAAAAATAAGCATATACACAAAATGCTTATAATCAGCCGAATAAAACCAATAGGACTATTCCAATATTCACAAAGTCATTTTTTTAAAACTACCCATTAAACATGATTGAAAAACAAAGACACTTATGCAGAGGCTTGAGGAGGCTCAGCAGCTAAGAGTACTTACTGTTCTATCATGAAGACTAGGATTCTGATCCCAAGACACACATCAAACATGTCACTGTGTCTGTAATGCTATCTCCAAAGCATTCTAGCCTCCATGGGCATATGCCTACATACAATCACATGCTCACACATAAGCACTAAAATGCTTTTAAAGATATTTATGTGGACTGGCATACTTCAAATATCAATTCACCAATGAAATCCAACACAATTTACAATGAGAAGCATCTACTTACTTGATACAAAAAGATATCACCCATTAAACTAATTCATGATTGCTTTATGAAGTTGTCTCACAAGTGTAATAAAATGCACTTTCTATTCCTGTCAGCATTTTTCAGTGGTAGGTCTTACTGGTCTGCAGTTCATGCATGTAAGCTGCCGTTCCACATTACTCGAGGCTCTGCTTACTGCTTGCTTTTGTAGAGTAAAATTTAAAAACAAGTCAAGAGATGGGCTCAAACATGATGGTGAATGTGGAAGCAGAGACATTTCATTTTAAACATTCAAAGCTGGAAGCTGGAAGATTAAGTTCCGGGCCAACCTGGGATACACAACAAAAGCTTTTCTGGGGGGAAAAAAACCTAGAAAACTATTTGAGTTTTATTGGTATGTGTACAAGTGTATGAGGGAAGAATTGGAGTCACACGCAGTTGTGAGCCCTGTGACACGGTGCTGAAAAGCAATTGCTCTTAAAGGCTAACTCATTCCTATCAGCCCCTGAAAATTTTCAATAAATACAAAATACTGTACTGATAACATTCTCTTCAGAGTGTGCATTTCCTGGAGCATGCTAAAAAGAAAAAAATGTCCAGTTCTTCATAATACTGACATTTATCAGATTAAACATGAAAAAAAATTCAAAGGACTTTCCTTTATTCATTACTGCTCTAGATTTTCCAATGCTTTCTCAACAGCAAAGGTTTTCATCCGGTATGTGTTTCCATCTGTGCCAAATGAAACCCTGAACATCTCTTTTGAGAAGATTGCACTCCACAGCAAGTTCTGTCCTTGTCTGTCCATTGAACCGAATGGTGTTCATATAGGTTTCCACTGATAGGAATTCTCCCCATTGTACATTCTTGTGAGTTCTATGAAGCTGATAATGAAGAGTTCACAAATCCTGTTTTTAAGGTTTCTCTACAGTAGGTTCTTTCATGTCTGTAAAAGGATGTGATAACCCAAGACTATCCAAGATTGCCTATATATGAAGGGTTTCTCTCCAGTGACTTCTTCCACGTATTCAAAGGGAATGGGGAAGCAGAAAGGGGCTTTTTTACAACACCACATACACACATAAACATTTCTCTACGCGTGGAGTTTTCTCCTGTCTCCTCCAAGATCTGGGACTTCAGAAGGCTTCACCACACTGCTTGCAGTCAAAGGCCCATTTCTCTTTGATGAACTTCAAGGAGCTTTAAGCTCAAAAACCATTTGTACATCGACTTAAAAAAAAAAAGGTTTCTCCCCACTGTGACATCTCATGTTTGTTTCAATGAAACAAATCAAAAGATTTTTCTACATTGCTAGCACAAATCCAGTCCTTTTCCAGTATGATTTTTCTTATTTCTATGAAAGCCACAAAGAAAAAAAAAACTTCTTACATTACTAAAAAACACTGGCATCCAGGGTAGTGTGAAGTAATTCATGTCTATGCAAATGGTTCAGAGTGAAGAAGGGTTTCCCACAGTACTTACAATTAAAAGGTTCATCGTCAAAGTGCAGTTTCTCATGCACCTGAAGATGGCTGTCGTAAGGGAACGTCTCCCCACACTGCTTACACACGTGGAGCTTGCCGTCCGTGTGCGTCTTCTCATGCCTCTGGAGGGAGTACGACCACAGGAAGGTCTTCCCACACTGCTTGCACTCATAGGGCTTCTCGCCGGTGTGAATTCTCTCGTGCGTCTTGAGCGACCTGGACGAGGTGAAGCTCTTCCCACACTGCTTACACACGTAGGAGACCGGGACCGCATGGAGGGCTTTGTGCTTCTGAAACTGACTCCACAGCACGAAGGCATTCCCGCACTGCTCGCAGATGTACGGCTTCTCATCGATGTGAGTCTGCTCGTGCTCTAAAAGGTCAGTGGAACTAGCGAAGGCAACCCCACACTGCTTGCACACATAGGGTTTCTCCTCCGTGTGGATTTTAACATGTCTTTGAAGGGAAGCAGAACGAGGAAAAGTCTTCCCACAATGATTACACACGTAGGGCTTCTCACCAGTGTGGGTTATTTTATGTCTTAAAAGCGAATTCAACCGAGTAAAGCTATATCCACACTGGTCACACACATAAGGTCTCTCCCCAGTGTGAATTCTTTCATGTGTTCTCAGGGACCCAGAACAAGTGAAGCTTTTCCCACACAGCTTACAAGCATAGGGTTTCACGCCACTGTGAATTATTTCATGCTTTCGTAACTGAATCCAACGCATGAAGGTGTTTCCACACTGCTTACACTCGTAAGGTGTTTCTCCAGTGTGAATTCTTTCATGTATTCGAAAGGAACGGTAAGTAATGAAGGCTTTACCGCATGGTTTACACACGTAAGGTTTCTCGCCCGTGTGAATTCTTGTATGAATTTGAAGAGAACTGTAATGACGTAAGGTTTTCCCACAGTAATTGCATACAAAGAGGTCCCTAACAGAGTGAGTTCTTTTATGTGTTTTAAGGGAACGAGAATGAGCAAAGGTTTTCCCACACTGCAAGCACACATATGGCTTCTCCCCTGTGTGAATTCTTTCATGTGTTTGTAGGTAAGTGGGAAAAGCAAAAGCTTTCCCACACTGCTTACAGATATAGCACTTCTTTGCACGATGACGTCGTTCGTGCCTTCGATAGTACCTGGAGGAACTGAAACATTTCCCACACTGCTTACACTCAAAGGGCTTTTCTTCAGTAAAAGTCTTTTCAACATTTTGACCATATCTATAGTCTTCATCACAACGCTCAGTTTTATATAGTCTCTCTAGAGTGTAAGTATTTTCATAGTTCTCAAGTGATGGGAGAGAACTGGAGGTGGCCCCAAATTCCGTACTGTATAATTGCTTCCCATATTCCTGATCATCACACGATTCTTGCTTTATGTCAGGTTTAAGGAGTACACTTAGAGATAAATGGCCAATGACTACTGTTGCACATCCACTGTTTTCACATATGTGTACTCCTGGTAAGGAGTTCTGGTTTACAATACTGTGTGTAGTGAAGTCGAAGATTTCTGCACACTGATGATCATTTTTACAGTCATAGAGGCCCTCCACCACTTGACCACTGTAAGAAAGCAGATGTACATCACTAATATTTTATTAACTACTTACCAGTAGAAATGTTGGCTCTATGCTATCTGAATTTTTTAATACATGTACCTAAATGCTCAGCAACTCTGAGGACAACTGTAACAAAAACAATGGTATTCACAGGTGGCTGTTATATCACCTACACAGGTCTAGCAAACATGTCTTACATAACATTAAAATACATATCTCAATTCTCAATGCTATCTTGGCACCTGGGGAGACCTGCTAAAAAAGCAGGATGTCTATCAGCAAGTTATGTCTCAAAGGCTGCTGTGCAAGGCCATTTTTGCTGGCTATAAATACGCAAGGTTTCTAGAACCAAAGGTGCAAGCCATTTTTGTTGGCTATAATTAGCAAAGACTCTAGAACCGAAGGAGGAATGTAGCTCTTCTTAAAACTTAAGGAGTTTATGTCTAAAATGGAAACAAATTCTACTTAAGCAAGAGATGTGCTTATGTGTATAAAGAAACCAAACCAAACTAAAAATAATTCCTGGAGGGGGGGGAGTAATCTGGGAAGAGGTAACGGGGGGGGGGGGGGGAGTAATCTGGGAAGAGGTAACACAAGTCCTTGAAACAGTAGCATGCTTCATGTTAATTCTGAAGAAAACTTGCTACAAAGGTTACTGGAAGCCAGGCATGGCAGTGCACGCCTTTAATTTTAGCATGGGAGGCAGAGGCAGGTGGATCTCTGAGTATGAGGCAAGCCTGGTCTACAGAGTGAATTCCAGGACAGTGAGGACTAGACAAATACTGTTTCAAAAAAAAAGGGGGGGGGAGAAAGGTTATTGGACACAGAATCCATATACCTCTCACAGAACTAAACTAAGAAAATAAATAAAGGTAGATGATCACAATCACATTACATTCTAAACTACAGGAAAGGCCACAATGAGATTTTGATATTTAGTCCAAGCCTAAAAGGATACCTGATTTTTGTGTCACATATATTTTACATATAAGGTTTGTGAATAAATCAATATTTAAAATTTAAGACTATTGTATGGAGTAAAGCTGGTACATATTAAATATAACAAAAATCACTTTGGGCATAATTATGTTCAAGTTATTTCCAGTATTGAAATCCTTGTAACATTTTCAGGATGTTTATTATGTTTCCAGTGTTGAAGAAAATTTCCTGAGGGTAGCTGAGTTTGAAACTGGATGTACCTGTGTCTTTTACTACTTTATAAAGTGTACAAGTACACAACCCTTAAGTATGGCTGTCTTTTTGTCGTATTACCTTAGTTTTCTCCAGGAATTTCGGTATATATTTTCAATGATATGGTGCTCCAAACTGCTCCCTAAAATACAATCAAAGTAGGATCATTATAAATTATGATACCATAGTAAATATATTAATAGGTTATAGCAAAATTTGCAGTATAAAATGACTCTAAAGTATTCATTCAAATCTCTTTACTATATTTAAACTCATACAGAAGCATGTTTTCTTTGATTGATTGATTAAAGGGGTGATGACATACTTACCTATAGAAGCCAGGTTCCTCAGGGTTTCCTGCATCACATCTTTGTAGAGGTTCTTCTGGGATGGATTCAACATAGCCCATTCCTCCAGGGAGAAGTTCACAGCCACATCCTCAAAGGCCACTGACTCCTGAAAGAGCCCATATACATTTCCACAAGGAAGTGTGAGTCTCATAGTAGTGGAGATCTAATCTTAATTTCTAAGAAGTTTATAAGATACATGGCTCTTTGTGTCAGTCATGTCCTGGCCGTCATACTCTCAGGTTTCATACACACTAAGAATCTGTCACACAGTAATTCTGACAGCAGATTGGAGCCATCCAGTAAAGCACCAACAGGATAGGACCATCCTTGTTCCAATATAGTGTGCTAATCTCTCCTTGTACATTGGTTCTCTGCCAACATTTACAGTAAATTCTGATTATCCAATGCACCAAAACAGTCAGTCCCAAGACGGCACATTCTTACAAATGTAGAAGAAAATAATTCTAATTCTCCTGGTATCTGCATCTACTATTTGGAAGAATTCCTCCCCCACGTCAACTGTAAAGAAGGGAGTAGCTTCCCCAACAGCTGATGTCACTCACACGCTACTTTCATAGTATCTATCTTCTCTCAGAATCCGTGTAATGTTCTCATCAGACCCAGGTGAGAACAGCATATTCAGAGGACGGAGGGATTAAGAACCAGCACTCACTGCCGGTTCCCGATGTGACCAGGTACCTCAACCTCCTCCTGCAATGGCTTTCTTGTCCTGATAGTCTGTATCCTTAAACTGCAAGCAAAATAACCTAGCCACGAATAGCCTCGAGATGACGTCTCTGGCGGACGGTAGCGATGGCTCACTAATGAGGAACACCTGCAGCTCTTGTGAAGGCCAGCGTGCTCGCTGCTGCACATCAACTTGACACCAGTCAGTCATTTTGGAAGAACTATAAACTCAATAGAAAAAACGCCCAGGTGCTAGGCGTAGTGACACACACCCTAATCCCAGCACTTCCGAGGCAGAGGAAGGGGGATCTCTGTGTGAGGCCAGCCTCGTCTACACAGTGAGTCAGCTATATAGTGAGGGTTATATAGTATGACCCTGTCTTGAAAAAAAATGTGTGTGTGCGTGTGTGTGTGTGTGCGCGCGCGCGCGCCCCCAACTGATTAGCCCATGGACAAATGTGCCTTGCATTTTCTTGATTGATGATTGGAAAGGCCGGGATCACTCTGGATGGTGCTACTCCTGCGCAGTTGGCCCTGGAAGCTCTAACAGAACAGGCTGTGCAGGCCTCAGAGAGCAGGGCAGTAAGCAGCACTCACTCCTCCCTGGCCTCGGCATCAATTCCTGCTTCCAGGCCCCTGTCCTGAGCGAGCTCCTGCTCTAACGTCCCTCAGTGATGGGCTATGATGGGGAACTGTACTTGGAAATCAACCCTTTCCTTCCCAGGTTGCTTTGGTTATAGTATTTACCACAGCAATAGAAACTCTCAGCACATCACGTGACTCACAGCCTGTGCCTCCAGTGCCAAAGGGTCTGATGTCCGCTTCTGACATCTAGGAACATATTCATGCACTCTCATTCTCTCTCTCCCCACCTCCCTCTCTCCCTCCCCTCTCTATCACACACACACACACACACACACACACACACACACACACACACACACACACACACACACACACACCAAAATAAATCTTTATAAACAAAACAAAGTAAAAACCAAAAATCACCTAGGGCGCAAGCCTCTGGCACAGCTGTGAGCGCTTATCTAGATCACATTACCTGGTGTGGGAACAAACACTTGAAGGGTGGGTGGGCCGTCCCTGAGCGGGGAATCTTGAAGTGTATAAAATGAAGACAGGGAGCTAAGCACCAGCATTCATTCTGCTTCCTGTTGAGGGTAATCAAGGCAGGAGATCCAAGCTCCTGGTAGCGTGACTCCCCACCATGTAACTCAGAATGAATCCTTTTCCCAGTTACTTTCATCAGGGTATTTTACCACAGCAACCAGGCAAGGAACTAAGAAAACAGGTACCTTACACTGGGGCTGTCTATGTGATATACCTTAGGCAGTGTTTGTGGAAAGAATATAGAAAAAATAGTATTTGGTTAGAAAAGCAGGGATTAATGAGACATGCTTGTGGAAGCTTCAAAACAACAATGCTGAGAACAGCTGTAATTGATAAAAATATCAGTGTCACTGGAGGAAAACTTGCTGGGGCACAGAACAGTAAGAAAAGTGTCCTCAGGGCAAAGCCAGAGGCTCCAACCTGAGGTGGCAGTAAAACTTGGCACTGTTATCCACAGGGTGATAGTTCTGAAGGAATGAAGGGTACAAGACATGGAGGCCATGCGGAACAGCTGAGGCCAGGCACCATGTGAGAGGCCGAGTAAAGTGACCCTCAGAAGTCACTGTGTGGAGTTCTGAAGAGGAAGCCTAAGTGACCCTGGAGCTGCCAAGACCCTGAGATGTCTGCCAAGGGCAGCTGCAGGCACTCAGAGGAGCCAGTCCAAGAGACAGACTGTATGTGCTGCAGGCAGCAGAGCTGGGGCTGTGGGGCCACCTACCCTCACGAAGCCAGGCAGTTTCACAGAGTCAGATATCGGGTACAGAGATGTCAGATTTGGGGTTTGCCTCACTGGATTTATATCTTGCTTTGTCCAATCATAACTGGCTAGGCCCCAATTCTTCCATTTTACAATGGGAGTGTCTGCTCTGGGTCACTGGATATCACAAGTACGTGAGGCTGGAGAGTTGGCTCAGCAGCCAAAAGCACTGGCTGTTCTTGCAGAGGACCAGAGTTCAACTCTCAGCAACCACATGGCTCACTCAGTCTGTAACTCTAGTTTCTGGGGGGAGCAGTGGGGAATGGATCCTACACTCTCAGACATACATACATGTGGGAAAAATATCAAAGCACATAAAATATAAATAAATATATGAATAAATAAATGTATATATTGGAAGTATGTAACTTGTTTTTCATTTTATAGGAGCTCACAGTTAAGATACTTTGAAATTTTCAATTGTCTAAACAAGCTTAATGACAATGGGGCATTTCTGGTATTGGAGTAAATTCATATTACACTATAAGATGGTTATCAGTCTATGGCGATAAGAAGTGGAAAGTCTGGACATGAAGTTGACAAAGACTGAAATGATGATGCTTAATATTAGTTATCAACTTGACAGACTCTAGAATCACCTAAGAGACACAGCTCCATGTGGACTGACGAGGGGTTATCTAGACTGAGGTTAGCCTGGGCCTGGGACAGATGCGGAAAAGGGTGAGGAGAGAGACCTTGGGTGCCATGGTACACCTGTGGAGTTGAGAGGACAGCTTCCAGGAGCTGGTTCTCTCCCTCCACTGTCAGGTCTCAGGGACTTAATTAAGACAGTCACGCTTGGTGGCAAATACCTTTACCAACCAAGTCAACTTACAGGTCTAAGGATATATTTTAAGTAAAAAGTGTAGTACGGATGTAAAGGCTTTTAATGAGAAAGGCTTTTAAATTGTATTGTTCTAATAAAAAAAAAAAAAAAAAGGAAAAGGTAAATGAGACAAACAGGAGGTTATTGGGACCTGAGAGAAAGCACAATGAAGAAACTAAGGCCATGTATTTGCCATTCCTGATTATGGAGTCGGGAAGACCAGACACCAATGACAAAGCTAAGACTGCTTACACGGATATGTTTTCTTTAAGAAATCTTAACAAAGAGAATGAATTAGGCCAAATAGGGTCAAAAAGATAATGCCCTCTTATTACCAATTTAAACAAGCCCCATTGTAAATCTGGAGTATAATTTTGTTTACAAAAGAAAGTTCTTTGTATTTTTAATCTTGTTGTAAATTGTACTCTCTGAACAATGTTTTAAAAAATTGGGAGGTGCCGGGCGTGGTGGCGCACGCCTGTAATCCCAGCACTTGGGAGGCAGAGGCAGGTGGATTTCTGAGTTCGAAGCCAGCCTGGACTACAGAGTGAGTTCCAGGACAGCCTGGACTACACAGAGAAACCCTGTCTCGAAAAAAACCAAAAAAAATTAAAAAAAATAAAAATAAAAAATGGGAGGCAGGGGATCAGCAGTTAAGAACTCTGGCTGCTCTTTGAGAGGATCTGGTTTGATTCCCAGCACCCCTACTGTGGCTGACAACTGTCCATAACTCCAGTCCTAGGGGATCCAATGTCCTTTTCTGTGGATACTACACACATGCAGTACATGCACATACATGCCAGAAAAGGACCCATACATTTAACATAAAACATATTTTTTAAAATTGATAGAGAATAGAAATCTTCCTAATACTTAGAAATTGAACTCAAAAGCTAACTGTAAGAGCTCATACATACCCACTGTAAAGGCACTCACTGAGACTGCCCCTTGCCATGCCTTCCATTTTATTCCCTAAATATCTTTTTTTCCCAATAATCTTTGTGCTAATATCTAAGGGTTTTTTTTTGTTGTTTTTTGTTTTTTCCTGAGACAGGGTTTCTCTGGGTAGCCCAGGCTGTCCTGGAACTCACTCTGTAGACCAGGCTGGTCTCAAACTCAGATATCTGCCTGCCTCTGCCTCCCAAGAGCTGGGATTAAAGGTGTGCGCCACCACCACCACCACCGCCCAGCTAATATCTAAGTTTTAAAATGTCTCATTTCCTTTACATTGCTTGATATATTGCCTTTATATTGGTTGACCCAAAATGTGTCTAATAAATATCTTTAATTGCCTTTTCAGAAGATGCAGCCATGACAGCCAGTAACCTCCTGGAGAGAGCTAAGTGTACTCTATGTAATCTCAGAATGGGCCATGTCTTAGTAAAGAGTAAAAATAGCATATCTTGCATTTTTCCAGATAAATTCTAGCATATAACTGCTTAAGCATACAATCACCTGCATACTTGTTTTCTCTCCTCGGTGATACAAACAAAACCAGCAGTTTTTTCAAAGTTTCTTGCTACGGCCAGTGTAGGAGCATAAAAACAGAAACTGTATTTTAGAACCTAAGTATTGCTCCCTGCTTAGAGATCAGAGGAGACTGTGTTGTCAAGACTTAAGTTTTACAATACAGGGTATCACCACTGCTCTTGATGGTAGGACCCTATTACTGAACACACCTCATACTTGAGTCACAAGACATGAAGTTGGTACTTACATGGAATCCTCATCCCTAATGGCTAGCTTTCAGAGTACCGACGGTGCTGTGAAGGTTGCTGGGGGAAAGTCTTACATACCTGTGAACACCCCAACCTAAAATAAAACGACTTGCCTGGCAAGACACACCTGCTGGCCCAAGTGTGGCATCAATGTGATGGTCACAGCCAGCCACCTTCTGATTGAACCCACAGCCTGCTCTACAGGAAGGAATCCACAGCTAGTGCTGTTGACTGGACCAAAAGCCAAACCCACAGCTGGCTAGGTCACAGGCCTTAGGGGAGAACTTAATGCTATTATTCTACTAAAATTTCTTCTAAATACTTACGGTAATACCAATCAATAGATCAGTGTAGCCTTTCTACCCTAACCAAGGAAGCCTGCCTCTTCTTGAAGTTAATACAGAGAGCCACAATTGATCAAAATTGATAAGTGTCTGTGGAGAGCTCGGCTCTAAATGAGACATCTATATTACATCCTGCTCCCACGATGAACAGGATGTAATATCCCTCTTACAACGAGACTCAAGAATCATTACGAAAGGAGAGGAAACACTGTAGGAGTCAGAGGTCAGGGGGGACTACAGGAAGTCATGGTTTCCAAACCCAACAGGGCTACCCACCCACCAACTCAGAGCAGCTGTGGCGGCTTGCTTAACAGCACAAGATGAAACCAGTCAAAATTTCAGAATAAATGGGAAATAGGAACAAAGCACAACTCCCCACAGAGGACTCATTGGCAGCTGCTGGCTGTCGGCGGAGGGAGGGTCAGTGTTCCTTAGAAATGCCGTTCCTGCTAGGTTGCTGATGCTTCCGTGGATGACCCGGCACCCATGAACATACTGGAAATACTGATCAGACTCGGTGGGTTAAGAGTACATGAAGTTGGGAGGCAATTACAGAGCAGTAGGGCTGGGAGGAGACTGGAGGGTGGGGTTATAGGATCGACTTAATCCAAATACACTGAGTGCACGGCGGGGTATTTTCAAAGAAAAAAACAAATGTACATTTTTAAAAGGTCTTAAATTTTCTATGTTGTTCATATTTATAGTCGTATTTATAAAAGTACAGATTTTGGGAAATTATTAAATGACAGAAAAGATACACACACACACACAAAAAAAAAAAAAGAGAGAGAGAAAGAGAAAGAAAAGACACACAGGAGCGTAAGAGTTGGCCGAGCTCCGGAGAGTCCTTCCCGCTGCTCTCCCAAAGGACCCTCGTCTGGAACCCAGCACCCAAGTCAAGCAGCTCCCAACCACCTGTAACTTCAGCTCTAGAAAAATCTACCACCATGTCTGGCCTTCTTTTGCATCTAGACATGCTTAGTAGACAGACAGACAGACAGACAGACAGACAGACACACACACACACACACAGAGAAATAAATAAAACAGTAATTAAGTGAACAGTTTAGGTTATGACTGACAAATGATAACTAGAAATGAATGCTTTAACGTTTTCTATTTAAGGCTGTACATAGCTGGACGAGGACAGTGTCTACACGGGCTTACATTTTCATATTGTTGTATGACAACAAACCGGCTCGGAAGTTGAAGAAGTGCTCACATAAATTAAGCCAGTTGACTTAGTACAAATATTTCCTAGTTCATAAGTAACTCACAAATTTTAAACTCAACATCCTGATTCTGGCCATCATGACAGGCTGGCCAGCAGTCCCAAACTGCCCATTAGAGACACAGTAATGAGAGCAAAAGAGTGGCAGTCCGACAAAGCAACCTAGCTTTCCAGAGAACACATGGAAGGGTCTGATCACGCCACATCTGACTTTTGGGATCTGACACATATTTCTATTAAAAAAAAAAAAAAAGAAACAAAAGATTAAAAAAAAAAGAACCAGTAATAACAGAAATGAGAAAGGATTAAGACAAAACCCAAGATGCACTCAGAAACAGTCTTAGTCCGTTGCCCAGCTGATCATTTTCTCAGTCCTTACTATGTAAGATGGCCAAAATGTTCTTACTGGGAATGTTTCCATGAGATTCTGTGAGGCAGGCAGGCAGACAACAGTGGACAGTGGATCTGCCTGGAAAAGGTGCTCTTACAGCTTCCTGGGGATGGAATTAGCTTCAGAGCAGGGGCCAGGCTAGGAGCAGGCTCTCAGATTACCAAGCAGGAGGCAGGGGAGTGAAGAAGGTGGGGAGCAGCGGGTGTGGCCACTAGTTCCCACTCTAATGTAAACTGGCTTCTCTAGGTGGGAAATCCTGGCACCTAATCTGTTAGCTAGCAAATCCGACAATATCTTAGTAAGGCGGGATGTCAGTATCTGTGAGGGGGAAGG
This sequence comes from Apodemus agrarius, assembly GCA_964023405.1. NCBI lineage: Eukaryota > Metazoa > Chordata > Mammalia > Rodentia > Muridae > Apodemus > Apodemus agrarius. The sequence goes on along the minus strand of OZ030026.1, from coordinate 51,582,530 downwards.
CACTAGAGATGTTTCTTCCTAAGCATTAGCTGGATTCTCACACTATATTCTTTCCACAGCCACTCACACTAAAAGGAGTAGGGTGGTGGGCCTGAGTCTCGGCCCACTGGCAGTCACTGGCAGCGGCCTTCCTCCCTGGCCTCCAGTGACTAGGGAATGTGTATATTCCAGGTGGGGACCAGAAGCTGGTAAATGGCCTAGACAAAGCAGCCAGCTTGTATAAGGAAGCAAACTGAGAGCTCTAGTGAGACTGACGGTGCCACCCCAGGCTTGATAAGCCACCCCAGGCTCGAGGGCCTTCTGTTAACTTCTGTATTGCCTGTCCTCCCTAAGAGTGAGAAAAGCCCTGGTCTAGGTAACCATTGGGAAGTTTACACTTCCCTAACACTTAGGGTTTTCTAACCAATACTGCGCTCACATACAGTAAGACCTACCTCTATCAGGGCTCTGCCTATTAAAATAATGTGTAGAGAATGGATAAATGACTCAGCAGGTAAAGACATTTATTTGGCTGCAGAAGCCTAGCGTTGTGAGTCCAATCCTGGGAACCCATGTAAAGAAGAGACTATGGTTCATTAAATTCTCTGACTCTGTTTTGTTTTGTTTTTTGGATTTGGTTTTTTTCGAGACAGGCTTTGAGATAGCCCTGGCTGTCCTGGAACTCACTCTGTAGACCAGGCTGGCCTCAAACTCAGAAATCCGCCTGCCTCTGCCTCCCAGAGTGCTGGGATTACAGGTGTGCGCCACCACTGCCCGACTTCTCTGACCTCTTAACATGCAGGTTGTAGCATGCAGGAAACACACACACACACACACACACACACCACGCATACACACAGTAATAAAACCAGTAAAATTTAAAAACAAAATTCAAAGTCTAGAAACATCCGAGGGCAACAGCAATTATGACAGAGTCCAGCTCCAGCCCCACCCCTGCAGATGGATACTCCTTTCCAACGAGTTTGGGAATATCAGAAGAAGATAGAAAGTCGGGGCTTACTGTCAGTGCTAAGATTCACCAACTCAGCCGGGCGGTGGTGACACACGCCTGTAATCCCAGCACTTGGGAGGCAGAGGCAGGCGGATTTCTGAGTTCGAGGCCAGCCTGGTCTACAGAGTGAGTTCCAGGACAGCCAGGGCTACACAGAGAAACCCTGTCTCGAAAAAAACCAAAAAATAAAAAAAATAAAAATAAGATTCACCGACTCACAGGCACGGGTCATGGAACTTAAAGACAGCTTCCCCTTGAACTTGTGAGAGGCAGCGCGAGGAAGCCAGGGAGGACAGCTCAGTGATACTCTATACCATAGGGAATATCTGCTTTCCAACAGGGTCAGGCCTAGAATGACTCCGTTTTATTAAGTAACAACCTCAACCAGAGTTACTCTAAGTTTAAGAGCTGCACCCAACCCCCACCGCCACTCCCGGAAAAAAAAAATGTCAGTACAACTTGTTTACACAAGCAAAAAAATAATAATAATAAAAATAAAAATAAACCACTATCTGCTAGAACACTGAGAGACAAACTGACACTATCAACAACTAAAAATATGCCAAACTGTATTAGAAACACCACACAAAGCGTACAACAGATAAGCCCCTCACCTAGCACCACAAAGGAGCATCCCCAAGACCAAAGAAAGGATGGCAGGCAACTGTCAGACTTACCTACAGGAAGACCTGAGCCAGTTCTTGGACTCCGTCTCCAGTGCGGCTTCTCCTGCCCGGGACATTCAGGCAACCTCATTGCCTTACTGCATGCTCGGTGCACGAATGCTTGACATCTCTGCGCCTACTCTGCTAGGACATCATCTTTTGGCCCCCTTCAGATCCTTCTTCGCACCCGCCTCAGCCCAATGCCTCCTACTTCGGACCAGACTCCAAACTCAACCCACTTTAGCTCTTAGTCATTCCGTGATCGGCGCATTTGTCATGTTTCTGTGCGAAATGTTCAATATGTGTGATCTGCCGGCTAATGTCAGTAATGAGACTGTTATATAAAAAGCTGTGATTTGCCAATGGCTGGTTAGCAAGATCGGGAATACCTGACTAATTATTAACGAAATACACATGACTTGTGAATTATTAATTATTCGATACATTCTGGCATTGGGAACACACAAACTTGTCCCCCCTGTTTGTGACAACATGCCCAGGACACAAGGTCACCACACCCTGCTGCTTCCCTGCCCCCCCAACACACACACACACACACACACACACACACACGAATTCCAGGGTCCCGAGTCTCACCACGACGCGGCCGCCACCGCCCAGGCTGCGGAGCGGCGACGCTGCGGGTGCCCGGATGCCTAGGGAGGCCATGGCTCGCAGCACGGAGCTCTCAGCAAAGGACGGGGCCGCAGCTCTGCCTGCTGGCCCGGCTCCACCCAGAGGGACCCGGGCAGCGCGGCCCGGCGGAGCCCGAGGAGACGCAGACTCAGCTGCCCCGCAAGGCCGCGTCCCCAGCGCCGCCTCCGCCTCCCGCGGCTCCTCCCCACGCCCGGCACGCCCGGCCGCACGCACCATTTCCGATCCCCGGGTGTCCCGCTGATCTCCCGCAGCTCTCGCAGTGAGTGGATGGAACACAGACACCGGGGGAAACGAGCTGCGGGCCTCGCTCCGCACAAGACACAGACGCCTAAAATGGCTGGACAGGAAGTGGCATCCTCCGTTTCTGGGTCCGCCCCCTCCCAACATCTGAGAAGCTCATTGGACGGTCGATGCAGCCGAGCAACTTTTCTTACTGGCCCGCGAGTCACGTGCACGCCTCCTACTGCTTAAATGACAGGAAAAGCATCCTCTAAAGTGGACTGTGGCGCCAAATCTCTAATCTGAGCACAAGCCTGCAAACTTGGGGTCTCATCTGGACGTGAGATCCCCAAACTCTACTTCTGGCGTTACGTGCGAAAGGGATGAATACTCTATATTTTACATGGAATTAAAAATAGCTAGAAACCTGTTCTTTTCTTTCTTTTTATTTTTTTTTTGGGGGGGTGGATTTGGTTTTTTCGAGACAGAGTTTCTCTGTGTAGCCCTGACTGTCCTGGAACTCACTCTGTAGACCAGGCTGGCCTCGAACTTAGAAATCCACCTGCCTCTGCCTTCCAGAGTGCTGGGATTAAAGGCGTGCGCCACCACCGCCTGGCTAGAATCCTGTTCTTTAGCAAGGCAAAGACGTCAGCTAAATTCTATTTGGATGCGTGAGAAATGGCCTTGGAGAGAATGTGTGATGTGAATTGGGCCTATTTGCCTGAGCTTCGAGTGATCTCTCTATTATTTTGCGATCGGTGGTTGTTACCAAGGGGTCTCTGTGGCTGGGGATTTACCCCCCATTCTGTTTACTCTTTTGAAAGTCTCTCTTGAACCCACCCCGCCACTCTTACCCTCACAAAGTCATTTCTAGAGCAAAAACATTCAGGGAGTGGAGGGACACAACTATTTTTTAAGATTCGAAGCATTCCAAAGATTCTTCAAGAAGTGCAAGTTTGCGCAGGTCGCAGCGGAGCTCCAGGACACTGAACACAACCCTGGAATACTCTCTAGATGACTTCCAGGGCAGACATTCCTGCTATCAGGAGGACCAGCCTCACTGGGGAGGTTGAACTAAGTTCACAGAGGAACGGCAGAAATTAGAAAGGAAGCCTTGAAGAGAGATTAGAATTGAAAGGCTGCTCTGGGCGCTCAAAGCGTTATGAGAGGCCAGGGAAAGAGCAATGGGCAGAGATAGGAGAAGAAGGTGCAAGCTTGGGAAAATGTCAGGGAACTAGCAGACAGGGGTGTTTTAAGTGATCTTTTAGAGAGACAGCTAGCCGGGCATTGGTGGCGCACGCCTGTAATCCCAGCACTTGGGAGGCAGAGGCAGGCAGATTTCTGAGTTCGAGGCCAGCCTGGTCTACAGCGTGAGTTCCAGGACAGCCAGGACTACACAGAGAAACCCTGTCTCTAAAAAACCAAAAAAAAAAAAAAAAAAAAAAAAAGAATTTATTATCTTTTTAACAATATATTGTGTGCATCTGTGTGCAAGTCACACGTGTACAAGTGCCCATGGAGGCCAGAAGAGGGCCCTGCATCCGCGGAGATGAACTTCAAAGCAATTACAAGCTGCCGAACACAGGTCCTGGTACAGAATTTGGGTACTTCACAAAAACAATATGGGTTCTCCGGCCCTCAACTCTTCAGACTCCTATCCAGCTCTCTCTCCTTCACATTTATAAAAAATTGTATTTAATATTTACCGACAGGTTAGCAAGGCAACTGTGTCCTACTCTGTCTTCTCTGTTTACTTTTTTGTCTTTAGTTCTTTTCCCCTATCCTTTCTGTATTATTTTCCCTTTCAGAGATTTTCCCAAGGAACACAGGCTGGCCTGGTTTTCAGGGTTTCCGTTCTCAGCCCGCTAATGGCCGGGACTGCTTTCGGTTATCGGGTTGTGAGTCTGTTCTTTTAAACAAACTTGCCTCGTCTCCACTCTCATGTTCCTACTGCCCCCTTGTATTTACTTTTTCCTTGTCTTCTGTTTGTCATCAACGCAGAAATAACCACCACCTTTATTTTTCTTTTCCTTTCTACTCATACCTAATGTAACTGATACACTTGTACAAAAGAGAGAGAGAGAGAGAGAGAGAGAGACATAATATTCCTCCATTTTCCTAAAATGATTAGTATTTGAGAGATGATAATTTGTGATTTTTAAATATATTTGTATAGTGGGCCTACCTAAGGATAATGATTATTTTACAGACACTATTTCCCTTTTAACCTGGTGGCCCAAAGATTATGGAACAGAATTAACCAAAACGTCGACCCTACTACAACCTGAAAATTGCAGTCAATTCCATTTGAAAAAAGCAATATGATTTAAAACAACAACAATAATAAATAACCAGTGACTTAACCCAAAATAAAGATGCTTTACTGAAAAACTACATGGGAGAAGGCCCAGAAGTTATCTTCCTGTGGGTTACGACCCCACTGAGGGTTGAATGACCCTTTTGTAGGGACCAAATATCAGATGGTCTACATATCAGATATGTGCATTATGATTCATAACAGTAGCAAAATTACAGTTGGGAAGTAGCAATGAAAATAACTGTATTTGGGAGTGTCATCACAATAAGAGGAACTGTTGGTCCAAGCATTAGGGAGATTGACAGCCCCTGGATTAGACCATTGTGGACATTACTTTGCCTGCGCTGTCCATTACAATAACGAGGATTACTTTGCCATTGCTATTCAGCGCTGCTGTCCGGCTCCTGCCACCTTGAGGGCCCAATGAAACCCACTGCTTTAATCCATCAGCTGAGCACAACCCTACAGTCTCGCCTAACAGAAAGGGTGACAACAAAGCTCTTTTGATCCTGCCGGTGCCCCCTCACCATTCTGCCTTATAAAACTAGTGAAGGGGTGTCCAGATAGCACTGGTGCACGCCGTTAATACCAGCCCTCAGGAGGCAGAAGCAGGCAAATCTCTTGTGAGTTCCAAGCCAGCCTGGGCTACAGAGCAAATCCCAGGACAGTGAGGGCTACACAGAGAAACCCTGTCTCCGACATCAAACAAACCAATACTAGTGAAGAGGAGGCTTTCTCGGCCTTCCCATTTGGGAGGACTGGGTTTTACACAGCCTGCTCACTCTAGTGTCCCAATTTCTCTGAGCCTTAAAAATCCTCTCCCTAAGCCAAGGTGTATCAGGCATCTGGAGTTCCTCAGGAGGCCATCTTTTGACAAATGCTTCAGCCAACCTTTCGAGCAGACTTTTGACAACTTTGTGAACTGAGCGAGCTTTCATGTTAAACCTAGAATTTCCACTCGGCGGGACCATATCAATAAACTCAGCCTGATTGAGTTTCAAGTTCCTTCTGCCATTGTCCTACACCGTCAAAACCCGTTCCCACGTATTGTCCAGACTCCCGCTTTGGTGACTTAGCAAGCTCATGAAGCTCTTTAATAGTGCACGTCCTCATGGACTACACCTTCTACCTTCCCTCTAGAAGCTTGCTTTGCCTTAAGTCTGGTTATAGATCTAGATGCAACTATTGGTGGCCCTGAGGGACAACAGTATTGTCTTGCCCGGCACTTCCTTCTGAGTAAGTCACTACTGATTTAGCAGACAACTAGGAATTGATTTTCTCAGTCAACGGTGGAAAAAATTTGGCAATATTTTCAAAGGGAGGGGGCTGGGGGTACTACCACCTCAGGTGAGATAAACTTTTGAGAATCTGAGGGATCAATGTTCTTAGCTACAATAGGGTTCTCCCACACATCAACACCCCAAGTAACAAGATCTCATTCTTTAACAATTAATGGCCTTACTTACTGCCAATATCCTTCGAGTCTGGAACTTGAATTTTCTCGGGAATGCAGCCAAACTTTAATGAGGGCTTTCATTTGAATTTTTGCAACTTGGGCTCTGTGTCTGCTGGAGAGAAGACTCTTTCAGGGGACTCTTAGGAACCTTTAGAGTGTTTATGCCCATCACTAAGTTCAATCCCATCCTTTGTCAGTTTATTCAGAAATACTGAGAGCGACCAACCAGCAGCAGCATTTTCCTTATTTTTCCCCCAAAATGTCAGAAGTATCATATACAGAATCAGCAAACCTACTGCCACCTGCAACTGGTGGACAGGGATGATCAAATGCATTTATCTCCTTGGGTTTGTGAAATAGTTCACCGTATGAGCTTTTAGTCCTCTCTAAGCACCCAGCAAAGGTGTCACTAACCGAAAGGCTTCGGTAACTGTGGGCGTTGGCAAATCGAAAAGCCTCTTTCAGATACTTAACAGATTCATCCTTATAGTTCTGGTGCTCTAGAACCCCTTCTGGCACCAAACTCTGTATTAGTCCAGACTCTAGAAATCTATAGAAAGGGGATGTACTAGAATGACTTAAAGTCTTCAGTCCAGCTAATCCAGCCATGGCTGGCTGTGAACAGAAAGTCCAAGGATCTAGTCGTTGTTCAGTCCACAAAGGTTGGATGTCTCGGCTGGTCTTCAGTGTATGGAATCCTGAAGAAGTAACCTCTAATGCCAGTGAAGAAATGGATGTGCTAGTAAGGTGAAAGCCAGTAGGCAAAGAGCAATAGCATTCTTCTGTCCTGAGGGAGGTGTGGCCCAGATTAGAGGTGGGTTTTCCCAGCTCAAAAAAATCTGAATTCAAGGCTTCTTTCTACATCAAAAACCTGGGTTAGAAGTGGAGCCTCCTATTTCAAATTAAGCAACCCCCCCAAACATGTCCTCCATTTTAGAGTTTTAGTTAATTCTAGACGAGTTGACAGCCAAGAATAGCCACCACAGGTGGCATATGTTGGATAGCACACTTGGCCAAAATAGGACTGTGTTCATATGAGAAGAGAGGTCAGGTCTTGAGCTGAAGCCCCCGGTGTGACAGAAATATTATGAAGTAGGAAGTATATGAATCATTCGAACAAACTGTTCCTAAAATGTGTCACCAAGCAAAGGAGGGGCATTGAGAGAAGAGCAAGACAGACAAAGGGGGTTACCCTGGCCACCCAAAGTCAAACATGGGAAGACTGGTGCTGAGATGGAGATCCTAGGGTGACTATGCACAATAAGGAAAATGGGGTGCTTATTCACTTCTGAAAATATTTAAAGTCTGAGCAGTAATTCACAGAAGGCTGCAAGGTTACAAGCAGCTCAGGTTTTTGCGTTATTTAATTTGTCTTGTTTTGCTCTGTTTTTAAGAAAGCTAGTTCTGAGAATAGGCAATTATCTTCCGAGTATATTGTATATTTATCCCCTGCAATAAAAAATAGTTGTATATACCGGGCGGGGGGTGCCGCACGCCTGTAATCCCAGCACTCTGGGAGGCAGAGGCAGGCGGATTTCTGAGTTCGAGGCCAGCCTGGTCTACAGAGTGAGTTTCAGGACAGCCAGGGCTACACAGAGAAACCCTGTCTCAAAAACAACAACAACAACAACAACAACAACAAAAATAGCTGTATAATCGGAGGAGAGTTTATGCATCATTTGTGTTTCGTTCAGTAACAGTGATCTTGGAAAGATAAGGGACATATTGCTGACCAGGGGCCAGTTCAAACCAGATAGACAGCTCTAGCAGGTGACTGGATTAGGACACGGCTCCGTGCCCCCTCTGAATGTCTACTGAGTAGAAAAAACAAGGGAATGAGTGACTTAGGATGGGAAAGGCCTTTCTTTGGGAAAAAGCCTACAAAAGGCGTCTCTATAAGAATCAAAGCTTTTCTATCTGCCAACACTGCGGTGGTTACAGGGCAGAAAAGGAAGGGTGCGGAAGGCATTCCAAGACTCTGTTTCAGGCCTGCAGCTGCCCCTCTGCTAGAGGGAGGCCGTGAGCAGTGAGTTAGACAATGTTAGGTGATGGTTTATCCCTGGTTAGCCATTATCTGGGCTAAAGGCTCCATAACCCTGGAGCAGGAACAGTAATAATTTAGAAAAAAAATTTAACTGCTTCAGGTCCTGGGACTCAGACGACTGCCGTTACAGACACTGTTCCAGTTCAATCAAACAAACTGGAATGGCCCCGCCTAGCATCTTGGGCCCTTTCTTTGCCAAGAAACACAAGCCGGTCCTACCAAGACCATTGGTAGGAGGGTCACATGCAGCGACCCCTTTGCCACCACGGCACCTAAAGATATAAGAGCTCTGTAGCCCAAGGAGAGCCGACTGCGGCTCAGAGTGTGGGGGGTTAGGAACTGTCTCCTTCCAGGCTGCTGTACTCAACACTGCTCTCTGCTCTTAGGATTTTAATTTTAATTCTTGTGTATGCATCTGTGTGTCTCGGTGCATATGCACATTCCTGGTTGTCAGCCGTACCGTGAAGGAAAACAATCAGACGTCGGTATCCCCTCGCCTCCAGGGTTATACTCCAATCAGTGAACGTCGCAAGAGGAAAAACAGAAGGAATAAAAGACACAGCTGGGTGTGGTGGTTCGGGCCTTTAACTAATCCCAGCACTTGGAAGGTAGAGCTGGCAGATCTCTGTGAATTCATGCTCAGCCTGGTCTCCAGACGGAGGAGGACAGCCCGAGCTACATGGTGAGACCCTGAAAACAAGCAAGCAAGCAAGCGAGAGTACGAAGGGCCTGGAGGCTCGTGTGGTTACTCCCTCCAAATTGACACGTTTCTCCCGGGAGAGAGGGAATGAAGTTACATGTGAGTCAGTCTCATGACACAAGGCCCAGGAAAGTCAGAGCATTACAGAGTTCACAAGTAGCAATTGTTAGGGAAAGGAGATTCTGGCCCTGAGAAACTCGGAAGTTGTGCAGGGAGGGGGGGGGGAATGAGGCTCTGTGGGGGGCGGGGGCGGGGGCGGGGGGCGGGGGGCGGGGCGGCTCGGGGGGCGGGGGCGGGGCGGGGGGCGAGGGGCGGGGCGCCGCGGGGGGGGGCGGGGGATTTGGGTAACCTGGGCCCCTGTCAGTCACCGCAGGATCTCGTGTGCTCACTGAGATGGAACTGAGTGAAGCTGTTCAGGCGTCTCCTCTAGGCCCTATGTGGTTTGAATGGAAGTTTGTAATATTGTTCTAGGAAGGTTCGTGAACCCCAAAAGACCAGCATCTGGTCACCAGGCCTGGGTGGTGTGTGCTTTTCATCCCAGCACGTGGGGAGGCAGAGGCAAGTGGAGCTCTGAGATCAAGACCAGCTTGGTCTACAGAGTGAATCCCAACGCAGCCAGGGCTGCACAGAGAAACCCTTTCTTGAAAAACAAATGATAACAACAACAACGACGACGACGACAAGACCGGTCTTGGTCACGATGTCTCTTTAGCGACTAAGACAATTCCTAACACCAACGCCCCACTTCTGGGGTCATTACCACATCAAGCCACTCCCGTCATTACTGGACACTGCTACCCATCACTTTCAGCCTTATCCCATGGCCTCAAGCCAGAGTGTGTCCTCCGTATGGAGCTTCCCTTCCGGTTCTGACAGTCAGGAGTCTACCTCGATGTGGCATTTATTAAAACAACTCACTGGACAGACAGGCTGTGGGAGCCCCCGCCCTCGGTTCCAGCATTCAGGATGCAGACACCACAGATGGATCTCCGAGAGAGAGGAGGAGGCCTTCGTTTACCACACAGCACAAACTGAGTAAAACCTGGAAACACGACCCGATCGATGATTAATACATTGCTTCGGCACTTTTTAAAAGTTAACATTTTTTTTTCTCTCTTCTAAAAGCAATTTTAAAATAGTTCAACCTTAAAGGGAAGGACACTGTACCTATCAGGCTTCTGTAGAGGTATGGAATTTATTAAGTACTTTAAAGCACTGAAAAATAAAAAAAATAAAAAGAAAAAAAAAAGAAAAGAAAGACCCGAGAGCTGGAAACTGGCCATTAATAAGTCCTTAAGACTGGGGCTTTGGCACTCAGGGCGAGTCTGTGGGCATGTGAGGGTTGGTGAGAGAGAGAGAAGGTCTCTGGGTAGGTGGAGAGGCCTCAGCTGCCCCAATCTGGTGCAGGAATCCCGGAAGTTTCCTGAACAGCCAAGGGTCCCTAGCCACAATGAAATTTAGAAACACTAGGTCTGATATCTGTGAAGTGAACGTCAGTATCGACAAGGCAGATTAACTGGGTGGCGGGAGAGAAAGTCAACCGAACAGAAGGCTGTAGATCGTCCTACTGCCACACCCTTTTTATCTGAACCGGAAGGTGCCACCAACGATCGGGTGGGCCTTCCCACATCAACAAGAAAATCAGAACAGATCTTCAGGTGAGGCTCCTCACCCAGGTGTTACTAATCAGTAACATTAAAGCCAAATGTCATAGACATACAAGAAAGTAATGTTAGAAAGTAAACACTGAAGAGAAAAATAAACATACACAAAACATAAGCAATACAAAATCAATAGAAGGATGGTTTAAAGGGGTTAGAAGACATCCCGGCGGGTAAAAGCACGTTGCAAGCATGAAGACCTCAGTCTGAATCATTGCACTCATGTAAACCTGGAAAAGGCTTTAACCATGACTTCAGTCATGCCCAAGGCTTCAGTCATGCCTAAGGCTTCTGTCATGCCCATGCACCCAACACTGTGGGGAGTGGAGAAAGGTTTAGCCGCTGCCAGTTCAGCTCATGGTTCAGCGAGAGACGTTTTCTCAGGAGAACAAGGCGGAAAGCCACCCACTGTTGTTGTTACACCGGTCTCAGTATGAACACAGACACACCATATATACAAACGCATGGTCTTACGTACACACACTCAATATTTTTTTTTTGGTTCATAAAAAGAATAAAAGTTCACACAAAATGGTCAGACCCAAGCACATGAAAGCGGTGCAAAAATTCCGATATTCTCAAAAAGTCATTTTTAACTAAACCACAATTGCTTGAAAAAAAAAAAAGGGCATTTATAAATATTGGCATGTTGCAATCAAATGTCAGTTCAACAATGAATCTAACGCAATTCACAATGCAAACAGAAATGTGCCAGATTTGATGCAAGAAGACATTACCCATTAAACTCTAGACTGCTGCTTTAAGAAACCCTACAGAAGTCGGGCGTTGGTGGCGCACGCCTTTAATCCCAGCACGTGGGAGGCAGAGGCAGGCGGATTTCTGAGTTCGAGGCCAGCCTGGTCTTCAGAGTGAGCTCCAGGACAGCCAGGACTACACAGAGAAATCCTGTCTCGAAAAACCAAAAAAAAAAAAAAAAAAAAAAAGAAACCCTACAGAATCATTTCACAATAGTTTACTTTCTTGCTACATGTTTTGTTTCGCTTTCTCCAAATGATTACTATTGTCCATTCCGTGAGTATAAGCTGTCATCCTATTTCACATACTCGGCTTACGCTTATTTTGCAAAACAAAATTTAGAAACAAGAGTCCAGAATGAACTACTGGGCTGGAGAGCTGGCTCCCTGGATTTACAAAGGGCTTGTGTTCAGATCCCAGCACCTACAAGACTGTTCACAACCATCTGTAACTGCAGGCACTCTTCAGGGTGGGGTGGGCACTGCACACCTGTGACACACATTCGCACATGCAGGCAAAACACACACATGAAATAAATAGTCTAAAAAGAGTTTTTTTTAAGTTAAGTCCCGGGTAGAGAGTAACCTTAAATGTCTGTGAAACTGACTGTGCTAATGAGAGGCTTTTCGATATTGCCTACACACACAGGGTTTCTCTCTGGCTTTTTTATTGTGTGTGTAAAGGTGTAATTGGCCTGCAGGTATGTCTGTGTGCCGTGTCCATGAAGGCCCGGACTGAAGTCAGAAGAGGGCACTGGGGCCTCTTGGAACTGGAGTTGGGACAGTTGTGGCCTTCCGTGTGGCTGTTGGGAATCAGACCTGAATCCTCGCTAAGACCAGTGCTCTTAACCACTGAAGCAGCTCTCCAGCCCCCTCTCGCTGACTTCTTATACACATTTGGAGGAAGCAGAGAAGTGAAGACTTTCTGCATGGCAAACATGCACCAGGTTTCTCTGCAATCTAATCACTTCCATGCCTTTTCTGTGATCTGGGACTGCAAAACGTTTAAGCATCACGGCACTCATACGGCTTTTCACCAGTGTAAGTTTATTCATGTAACTGAAGAAAACTTTTAATATAAAAAACATTTTTTCTTCTCCTCCTCCTCCTCCTCTCCTCCTCCTCCTCCTCCTCCTCCTCCTCCTCCTCCTCCTCCTCTTCTTCTTCTTCATCATCACTTCGGCTTTTCTAGAGACAGGGTTTCTCTGTTTTGGGACAGGACAGCCTCAGCTGTCCTAAAACTCCCATTGTAGACCAGGCTGGCCTTGAACTCACAGAGACTCACCTGCCTCTGCCTCCCAAGTACTGGGACTAAAGGCGTGCGCCACCACTGCCTGGCTTCTCGCCAGTATGAATTATTTTATGCCTTAACAGCGAATTCAGATGAGTAAAGGTTTTCCTGCACAGTTTACACTTGTGGGGACTCGAGCCGGTGTGGTTCTTTCATGTCTTAGCAGAGAACTGGAGTGTGCAAAGGTTCTCCCACACTGCTTACACACACAGGGCTTCTCGCCAGTGTGGATCCTTTCATGGACTTATAGGGAGCTCGGCAAAGGGACGCCTTCCCCACACTGCTTACACTTAAAGCACTCCTTTGTGTGGTAATGGTGTTCGTGCCTCTTCAAGGACCGGAGAGAGGTACGTGCTTTCCCGCACGCTGTACATTTGTGGCATTTTTCTTCGGCAGGAGTCCTGTCGTGATTCTGACCCAGTCTGAAGTCTTCATCGGGCTGTTGAGTCTTAGTAGACTTCTCTGCAGGCTCAGCACTGTGATGCTTCCGAAGAGACAGGGGAGAGCTGGAGCTGCCCTCAGACCCCTTATCGTACACGTCCTTTCCGGGTTCCTGAACTCCATTTGACTCCTGCCCTGGCCTAGTTTTCACTCGGACTTTTATAGCTAAATGGCCAATGAGAACGTTGACGAACCCATTTTCTTTACATATATGTACTCCTGGATAAAATGTATGGTTCACGGTGCCTTCCGTAGAGAGTTTGAAGATCTCTGCACACTCATGACCCTCTTTACAGTCAGGAAGCTTCTCCACAAGTTGACATCTGTAAGAGATGAAAAAGTGAATTGCTCATTTTTTTGATTATTAATGATTGACTAGTAGAAATATTGGTTCTATACATTCTGATGATTTTGAACATATTTTGACTGGATGTTATGCAGCACGATTTGAGGGCAGCTATAATAAAAGCAAGTGGTATAATGGTATAAAAAAAAAAACCAAAACACAGTGACGGGCTGGAGAGATGATTCAGCGGTTAAGAGCACCGGCTGCTCTTCCAGAGGTCCTGAGTTCAATTCCCAGCAACAACATGGTGGCTCACAACCATCTGTAATGGGATCTGATACCATCTTTTGGTATGTCTGAAGACAACTGCAGTGTACTCATATAAATAAAAAAATAAATAAATCTTAAAAAAAAACACAATGACAAGTTGGGTTATATTGTTTCCACGTTTGGCAAATATTGAACGTGATGTCACATTTAAACAGGCATTTCAATACTAATATTGTGCACAATTTGATGCACATTACTGACGACAAAAGCCATGTCGTATCTTGAACTACTTAACGTTGTGGTGGTCTGAGTAAAAATGGCCCCTATAAACTCATAGGGAGTGGCGATATTGGAGGAGCAGCCTTGTTGGAGGAGGTGTGTCACCGGGTGGACTTTGAGGTTTCCGATGGTCAAACCTGGCTTAGCATCGCTCTCTCTCCCTGCTGCCTGCAGATCCAGATGTAGAACTCTCAGCTACCTCTCCAGCACCATGTCTGCCTGCATGCTTCCACGCCATGACAGTAGCAGACTAAATCTTTGAACCTGTAAGCCAGCTCCAATGCAACGTTTCCCTTTATAAGAGTTGCTATGGTCACGGTGTCTCTTCACAGTAATAGAAACCCTATCTAAGACAAATGTCTATATTGAGATATTTTTGGTTTTATGAGATAGTCTTACTTTGAAGTGCTAAGTGGGAGCTAAATCAGAGAACCGCCTGCTTTCAACTCCCAAGTGCTATCATTAAAGGTGCAACCCCACCCCCACTTATGTGTGTTATCTCAACTATTAGCTCCTGTTCTCTGGTTTTTGTTTCATATGCACCTCCTACCTGAGATGGTAGATAAATTCATACTTCATTTTCTGTAATGTATATGGTGTAAAGCTTATACATGTGAAGTATGGCTAAGTCTCACTCCTGGCATCGTGATACTCCCATTGTCCCCAACACTTGAATATCTGAGATCTCATTGATGACGTGAAACATATCAGCAATTTTGGAGGCAATTTCCTGAGATCAACTCAGATTGAAGCTTGATACACTTGTATCTTTTGTCTCTTGGTAAAATGTCCTGTGACCCCAGAAACCGCGAGGAGCCTGGATTACCTTCGTTTTCTCCCAGAATTTTGGTATTCATTTTCAATCTTTTGGTGTTTCCTTTTGTTCCCTAAAATACAGATTAAGATAAATCGTTATGAATCATGATATTACACTAAAAGCATTAGTAGAGTCCAACTACATTCACGTGGTAAGCCCACCTCACATATGTACCCACTCTCCCCCTTTTTCAGGTCAGTGTGTGAACACGGTGTCCCAGTACCCCAGTCATGCACTCAAGTTTTCTATATTTGGGGAGATCTCAGGGGTCAGCCCATCCCAAGTACAGCAGATGAGCCTCACTCCAGGAAAATCACCTTCCTTTTTTTTTGTTTGTTTGTTTTTGTTTTTGTTTTTGTTTTTGTTGTTGTTGGGTTTTTTGGTTTTTTTTTTTTTTTCGAGACACGGTCTCTCTGTGTAGCCCTGGCTGGCTTGGAACTCACTCTGTAGACCAGGCTGGCCTTGAACTCAGAAATCCACCTGCCTCTGCCTCTCAAGTGCTGGGATTGACGGTGTGCGCCACCACGCCCGGCGGGAAACCACCTTCCTGATCACGGCATCTCCTTGCCAGGTATGTGTAACCAGATGGTCCTTGGCCATATTTCAGCTTCTGCAGCAGGAATGATGAATGACCCCACTGTGAGAATGATGCTGCCTTTACCTATGGAGACCACGCTTCTCACTATTTCCCTCATCGTGTCCTTGTAGAGCTCCTTTTGGGACAGATCCAGCAGAGCCCACTCCTTCACAGTGAAGTGCACAGCCACATCCTCAAAGGTCACCGACTCCTGAAAGAGCCCACGTGCGTTTTCACACGGACCTAGGTTTCATAGGATCCTACTGTAACACCACATTCCAAGTTCCACATACACACATTGTCTTGGGTACCAGACTTAAACTGTTCACAATCCTAAGATTCTCTAATGCAGCAATTCTGACAGCAGACTGGAGCAATCTGATAAGGCATCAGCAGAATAGGATGACCTTTGCCCTCCTAAGTTGTGCTAATTTCTTTTTGTCTGCTGGGTCACTGTAACAACTTTTATAACAAATTGTCATTATTTAATCCCACAAAGAAAATATGACGTTAGCTGTCCCGTTCATTCCTATAAACGCCGAAGGAAAAAAGTTCTATTTCTCTCGGTATCTGGGAACTATGGTTACGACGGACACAGGTAACTATCGAAAGGATGAGGCCTTCCTAAACAGTTGATGTCAACAATGTGTGACCTTTATGTCACTTGTTCTCTCCTAATCCGTACTGCATTTCCATACGGTTTTCAGAGTGGACCGATTTGGTTGGACTCCGTATAGTTTCTGAACGAGGAATCTTTAAGAAACTGGTTCAAGCTAGGCATTGATGGTGCATGCCTCTAACCTCAGCACTCAGGAGGCGGAGGCAGGCAGATTTCTGAGTTCCTGGCCAGACTGATGTCCAGAGTGAGTTCCAGAACAGCCAGGGCTACACAGAGAAACCTTGCCTCAAAAAAAAATGTTGTTAGGGCTGGTGCAATGGCTCTGGTTGTGAGCACTGGATGCTTTTACAGAGGACGGGAGTTCCATTCCCAGGACCCTCCTGCCCTACCCAAAACAGAGTCCTATAGAGAGAACCTCTCGTGTACTGAATGGATACACCATCTGTCAATTTAAAAACCTATGGCCCAGAGGAAAGGGTTGACTAGAGGGTGAGGCATCCAGCAGACGTAGAGGATTCTGGGATAGAGCCAGGCCTGCACTTGTGTGGGTGGGGGTGGGGAGGCACAGACACAGAGAGCTGAGCAGACGGTAACTAGGCACAGGACAGAACTTAGATTAGGATAGATGGAATATAAGTTATGAGGTAGTTGGAGAACAAGCCCAAGCTTACAGCCAAGGTGTCTGTAAACATCATGGAGTCTCAAACGCGTTATTTCTGGGAACAGGGGCACGGGAAGAAAACCACCACTCAACAGAGTTGCTTTTGTCCTGGTGTGTCTTCACAGCAATGGGGCAGCGACTAAGACAAGGAGGCCTTTAATCACTCTTCTCACCACTGGTGAGGGACTTGAATATATTCTCTGCGATTCCCCATGAACTAAATTTGGAAGTGTGTACCTGCCCTCTTACAGAGCGTTCTTAAATAAAAATTGAGTAAGACTTGCGATGCAGGGTCAGAGAGGTGACTCAGCAATACAGGAACTGGCACCATAGCCCCGTAAGCCACTCTAAAAATCATGTGTGTGTGTGTGTGTGTGTGTGTGTGTGTGTGATCATAGCCTGTAAGCCACTCTAAAAATCGTGTGTGTGTGTGTGTGTGTGTGTGTGTGTGTGTGTGTGATCATAGCCTATAAGCCACTCTAATAAATCAGGTGGTCCTGGGCTGTGTGAGTTGGCATGAGTTTATAAGCCAGCCAGCAGCCTTCCTCCAGGACGTCTGCTTCAAGGGCTTGCCCGAGCGTCTCCTCCGAATTCCTTCAGTGAGAGACTGTGAGCTGAAAATATAAGCCACAAGAACCCTTTCCTCCCGGCCATGCGGCTTTCAGTCTGAGCATGTTGCTACAGAGACAGAAGGAAACTAGGGTAAGCGGCAAGGCTCATGGGGAAAGCGGGTGCCACTGAGATGAGCGAAACGCGGGTCGAGGAAAAGACCGGGAACTGCCTGTGGTTTGTTTATGCTGTGGGTTACACCAAGCCTGGAATGGCTCCATTGTATTAAGCGACAACGTTAATCTGATTTACTGGAATTTTAAGCAGAAGAGCCCAGAGAGGGCAAAGAACTACTATCTGCCAGCACTCCAAGGAGGCACGAGGTGACATCAATAACACCCCTGGAAACATAGCAGATTGTATCACAAACTCTAGACACATGAGCGTATCAACCACGTTATATGCAACCCCCTTAACCTGAACTTATAGAAGGAGCACCCCAGAACCAGAGTGTGCCTGTACACAGGCAGTGATCACAGGGTCAGCTGCCAAGAGAAGGGGAATAGCCACGAGCAAAGATTCCTGCCTTTGCCCTCGGTTTCAACGCAGCTGATTGATGAGAATTATTCAGTCCCCTCTCTGTCCCTGTATAAGCTCCAATGCCTGGACTCCAGTAAAGCTCCGTGAGCTTTCAAGCCTCTCCGACACTTTCTTAGCCATTCTGCAGCCTGTGTATTGGTTTATTATTGTGTGAAGTGTTGATGTATGGTTTAATATTAGTGATTACGCCTGGAATAAAAGAGCAGTGACTGACCACGGCCAGAGAGTTAGCAAAATCGGGCTTACTTGGAAAACTGCAGTCAGGGAAAAAGACTTTATTGGTTATTTAATAAATCATGACAGTGTAAAGATTCATGTCGCTGGGCAGTGGTGGCACACGCCTGTAATCCCAGCATTTGGGAGGCAGAGGCAGGTGGATTTCTGAGTTTGAGGCCAGCCTGGTCTACAGAGTGAGTTCCAGGACAGCCAGGGCTACACAGAGAAAACTCTGTCTAGAAAAACCAAAAAAAAAAAAAAAAAAAAAAAAAAAAAAAAATTCATGTCTCTATATGTTCCAGAATTACAGGCACAGGGCTCGGGGTTAACACACCTCTTATCTCCTTTGGTGCACGAACCCCTAATCCACGTACCTAGTCTCCACCACCCTCTGCCAATACCACGCAGTCTGCATAGACCTGGCACTGTGAGAGCCCAGATACATCTGCTTCACCGAGCGCTCAGCAAGAGACAGGACCGTGGCTCTGGCTGCTGGTCTCGCTCCACCCTGAGGATCCCGCTCTGAGACTCATCAGAGTCAGAGACTCATCAGTCTCATCAGAGACTCCTCCGCAGACAAGAGCTGGACTCCACTACCACACTCGCCCACACGAACCATTTCCAGCGACACGATGTCCTGGTGTGCTCTTGTGGTTCCTGCAGGCAGTGGAGATGAGGTCGAAATGGAGGTGAGAAACCTGGAGATTCCCTCTACAGATGTTAAGAATCCAGATCCCAAATAAGGCGGTGGGGGGGGGGGGGGGGGGGGGGCGCGACATAAAGGGATGTCTCAGTGATGTGTCTCGGCCATCTTCCTAATGCCTGGATATTTCATTGGTTATAAAGAACTTGCCTGGTTGGCCATCAGTCCACAGACCCGCCTCCTAAAGCGTAAGTGACAGGAGGGGCACACCCACCTGCTGCAATGAGATTCAAATGCGGAGTTTTTCGGTACAAGCCTCCGCGGATGCCTGGAGTACCGTCCCAGAACCTCGCTGGCCCCACTAGTGGGAGAGGGCGGAAGCAGAGCCCTGTCCCAGCTTTCCTGACCTGGCGCGTGCTCAGCGGGCAAGGCTTGCTTTCCCCTGTCTGATGGGGCTACAGATGTACAGAGGGAATTTCAGGCACGGTGTCCACGGAAACAACCCATTGCATCAGAGGGAGAGAGAGAGGGAGGGAGAGCTACCCATTTTCAGTCAATAGCATAGAAAACATATGTGAAGGAATGAAATTATTGAAGGCATAGTAAAAGTGGAATTTACAGAACTAAAGAGGTCAACCATACCAGCGAAAACCTCACACTTTAACAAGGACCCAGGGCTTAACTCGACCACTGACTTCTGGTGTGTTCTACAAGTACACTGTTACTGGACTCCAAATAGCCAATGTTTAGAGACAGGGGGTGCTATACAGTTCGGCTTGTCCACTTAGATATATACAAGGATCAGACTCAAGAGGGACACTGAGTCAGATGTCCCTGGTGGCTGTTACTAAACTCAAGGTCACGTTCTCTATCTGAAGCCAGGTTCAGTCACCCAACCTCGTGAGGACAAACAGGCACATTAATAGGGAAAACCAGGAAAAAAGATTTATGCAATGTGGCTGTGTTGGGAAGAACAAAAAGATCCAGTGACCCCAGTAGACAGACTTATCTTGAGGTTATTAAAGTGAGACTCAAGTGTAAGCAGTCCAGGATGAAGAGTGTCCCCTCCCACCTCTGTGCGGTTGTCCGCCCCTTTCCTGGAGAAGTGTTTTGGAGAGAAGAGCATGAGCTCCAGCTGGCCCAGGCTTTTCTTCCTCCCAACACCAGATCCCCAGAGGAATCCCAATTTCTTGGAATTAATGGCTTTAATACTGTTAAACTAAAGCATCTTTTAAGAAAATATTCAGCCAGGCGTGATGGTGCACGGCTGTAATCCCAGCACTCTGGGAGGCAGAGGCAGAGGCAGAGGCAGGCGGATTTCTGAGTTCGAGGCTAGCCTGGTCTACAGAGTGAGTTCCAGGACATCCAGGGCTACACAGAGAAACCCTGTCTTGAAAAACCAAAAAGAAAAAGAAAAGAAAAGAAAAGAAAAGAAAAGAAAAGAAAAGAAAAGAAAAGAAAAGAAAAGAAAAATATTCATTTCTGTCAGGTTAATGCCAAACTGAACACCGGAAGGAAAGGAAATAGACTACTCAGAAAGAGCAAAGACGGGCTGGTGAGATGGCTCAGCAGTTAAGAGCACTGACTGTTCTTCTGAAGGTCCTGAGTTCAAATCCCAGCAACCACATGGCAGCTCACAACCATCTGTAATGAAATCTGACGCCCTCTTCTGGTATGTCTGAAGACGGCTACAGTGTACTTACATATAATAAATAAATATTAAAAAAAAAAAGAAAGAGCAAAGACAACTATCTTAAGGCTTTGGGGGAAGAGGAAGAAGTCTTAGAAAGATGGTTGATGCAAACCCATTATACAGGGTATACCATTCAGAGTCCTTACTGATTCAGGATTCAGTTGCCCAGGCTGCCTGATAATTTCTTTGGTGGAAGTGTCAGGTTTCAGCTAAGGGGTTAATCGGACCACATCTTTTGGCAGTATGTCAGGCACCCTACTGAGATGTCTTGTGACTTTCCAACAGGAAAGAAGCGCTAAGTCCTAGAGACAAGGAACACCCCTCACCTCCATCTTGGGTAGCTTAGCTCTCAGAGCTGATTCTGAGACACCTCCTGTGGCAGGGGGGTTAACAGCCTGGGTGCGTTTGTAATCAGACTCCCCAAGTGTCCTCTTTAGCGAATGACAGGCCAAGAAACTTAAGAGACCGACCAAAGAATTTAGGCCACATCCCAGTCCCCTGGCACTGAGTCTTGTGGTCTGAAGGAGCAGTCTGTTTCAGTGTCCTCTTTCCTATCCGCACCTTACAGTGAGGATTACAGAATCTCATCGGGCTGCCTAGTTCTCACGTAAGCAAGAAGTCTACTCGGCTCCTTTGAGTGAGTGAGAACCGCAGAGTCATAGTCAAGCAAGCCTCACTAGCAGGGAGAATTACAGCACCGACGTCGTCGTCGAGGGTTAGAGGGAGGTGTCTGCAGATAGGTGTGAGTCTCTAGACAGATCTAGCAACAGGGATGCGGGAGATGGCGGACTTCCCGCTCAATTCCTACAAGAGACTTCTACCTCTGTCGGCAATGTGCCAAGGCAAAAAATACAATGCTCGCTTCAAAGGGGGTAAGACATAATTTATTCTGGAGGCAAGCGGATGACCACGGCCTGGAAATAGACTCCCGTGGTCCCAGCAGTGTGTTCCAATGCGGTAACGGTATTGTGGTGTTTTATAGAAACAAAGCTAATAGAGTCAAGAGGCTTGAAACGTCAGCTAGCTAGCCCTAGATGTCCCCATTTTCTGTAATCTACCTACCTGACCACAGGATAGCCGTTTGGTTGGTGGACACTAATAGTGTGCTAAAGTAATAGACTTGAAAAGGTTTTACCTGATAATCACAAGGATATTAATCAGACACAGAAGCAGGAAAAAAAAAAAGGCTAGTAAGAGAGCTAAAGAGAGCCTAAGACAAATTATAATTACGCGTTGGACCTGCAACACCCCACCTCCCCAGTTATACTGAAGCTATAATTACCTTTATAGGACAGTCAAAGTTCAGTGTGGCTTCTTGTCTTCTTTTGAACTGGGAAAAGATTTTTGAGGAAAAGGTCTCACTATACAGGCCTTGCAACTTGCTACGTAGACTAGACTAGTCTCCAGCTCAGAGATCTACTTACCTGTACCTCCATAATACCGGCATTAAAGGCATTCACCACCAGGCCCAGAAAAAATGTGCATAATTAATATATTATTATGTTATATAATTAATATATTCTACTATATTGATACATTACACATTAATGACATGAGATTTAGAATATGCACTGTATATTATCCATACAAAATTATTCATATATAACAAAATTATTAATATATAGTATATATTAATATTTATGGTTAGTTAGGTTTCAAACCCAGGACAAATGGATGAGTGCCTACCTAACATATCAAAGCAGACATCGGCTGCCAGGTTCTCCCTGTATTCCTCAGTCCCTACCGGCACAGGGTCCTCCTGGCTAGCATACCTCAGACTTCTCCAGCCCAGGGGATGGACTGCCCTTCTCCGCTGTGCCCTCTCCTATATAATTCAGCCGTTTTGGCTATCTGTCCTCTTTGGGCCTCCTGGCCTGGTTCTACACCTGGTTCTCCTGCTGTCCCCTCTCCTCTCCTCACTCGGCACAGCCCATGGTGATGCTCTCTCAGCACTCTTCCACACATCTATAAAAAACGTTTCCCTCAACCATACCTAGAAGCAGTCACGCCCCCCCCCCCTGCTTCATTCATCTGGTGCCTATGTATTAAGATTTTGTTTATTTTATATATATATATATATATATATATATATATATATATATATATATATATAACGAGTACACTGTAGCTGTCTTCAAACACACCAGAACCGGGCATCAGATTCCAGATACAGATGGTTGTGAGTCACTCTGTGGTTGCTGGGAATTGAACTCATGGCCTCTGAAAGAGCAGTCAGTGCTTTTAACTGCTGGGCCATCTCTCCAGCTCCATCTGGTGCCTATTTCTTTCTCTCTCTCTCTCTCTCTCTCTCTCTCTCTCTCTCTCTCTCTCTCTCTCTCACACACACACACACACACACACACACACACACACACTTATATATTTAATGTGTACGAGTACATTTCTTCATGTGGGGAGGTGCACATGTGCGTAGGTATCTGCAGAGGCCAGAGAAGGGTATCAAATTCCCTGGTTCTGGAGTCCAAATGGTTGTGAGTCTGATGTGAGTGTTGGGATCTGAACTTGGGCTCTTTGCAAGAGCAGAAATTAGCACTCCAGCTGTCCCGTCCCTCCCTCCCTTCCTCCCTTCCTCCCTTCCTCCCTTCCTCCCTCCCTCCCTCCCTCCCTCCCTCCCTCCCTCCCTCCCTTCCTTCCTTCCTTCCTTCCTTCCTTCCTTCCTTCCTTCCTTCACAAATACAACAAAATCAGTGTATCAGCTGTGGCTGTAACATTGCATGCTTAAAACATTTTCTACTTTTCTCTTTGGTAAATTCATCTGCAGGCTGGGTGTGTCTGGCCTGTCAGCACTGTCTACCTATGACAGAACTATAAGGTCCCTACACTTAAAAAATGGGTCAAGAGGAAGTTAAAAACCCATTTGAACGCACTCAGATAGGCAGGCTGTCAAATCTCAGTGTCACACACATTCTCAAGTGAAAGGCCAGACTTACCGCTGGAATGGAGCCCCAGAGCAGATCAATGGTCCAGGGCACACAGGCCTGTAACTGTGGGAGCATGCAATCATTGAACAGCCCCAAGCAGACCCAATTTCCTGGAGGACACAGCCCTGTTCAGTGAATCACGGAGCTGTGCAAGCCCCTGACATCATCACCCGGAGTCAGAGAGATGCTGGGACATCACCCCTGACGCAGGTATTGGAAGGTAGTGCTGCCGCTCAGGCTGGCTCCACTGAGGACTGTGTGACGGTGACAAATCCTGGTGAGGAGGATGTTACTGAGAGGCTGAGGCGTCCCTGCCAATGTGCTTCTGATGGGGGTGCTAGAAGGGTTTACTGTGTGGACAGAGAGAGGTGAAAGGATCCACCTTTTTGTTTCTATAACAAAATCTTTTGTTTGTTTTTTGAGACAGGGTCTCTCTGTGTAGCCCTGGTTGTCCTGGAACTCACTCTGTAGACCAGGCTGGCCTTGAACTCAGAAATCCGCCTGCCTCTGCCTCCCAAGTGCTGGGATTAGAGGCGTGCACCACCACTGCCCGACCCTCTATAGCAAAATCTTAAGCATCATTGTGCTACCACCTTATCTTAAAGAAAAGCTAACTGGACCCAGGGCAAATTGTCCTGAGGTGCTCTCCCAACCTTGACCTAAATCAGTCACTTAAAATAATCCTGGGCTATAAGATGCCTATATCTGGATGAATAACAAGAGTGTTTATTTCTTTATTTTTGTTTTTGTTTTTGTTTTTCAAGACAGGGTTTCTCTGTGAAGTCCTGGCTGTCCTGGAACTCACTCTGTAGACCAGGCTGGCCTCGAACTCAGAAATCCGCCTGCCTCTGCCTCCCAAGTGCTGGGATTAAAGGCGTGCGCCACCACCGCCCGGCGTGTGTTTGTTTCTTGATATTCTCCTTGTCATGGGACTTAGTTACTGGGGGTAATAAACAGCACTGAGTCACACATGAGAGTTTGGACCCAAGAATTATGGACTCTCTTCATGAAGAAAATCCTATTGACATCATAAGGAGATGACCTGGGCTGGGATGATGGCTCAGTGGATACGGGAAATTGCCTCCAAGCAATTGACTATGACCCAAATAACTGGAAAAAACCAGCTCCCACAGTTGTCATAACCTCCTCGTGGATACTGTAGCAGGCATACACACAGCTCACCTTGTGACTAAAATAAACATATGTAAAAAAAATTAAAAAGGGAAAGAATTCTAAATGAATTCAGATTCAGGAAGAGTCTGGAACCCAAAAAATCCGAGGCCAGCTTTAAGAGTAGAATTTCTTTTTTAAGACAATGGCTTACAATTTACCTCTGGCTGGCCTGGATCTCATTTAAGTAGACCAGGTGGGCCTCAAACTTACAAAGATCCAACCTGCCTCTGCCTCTACCCCGCAAGTGCTAGGATTAAGGGCACCACACCCAGTAGTATAATTATATTAAACTTATTGGTATTTATACTTGCTAAGAAGATTAGTTTTCTCCAGAATGTAGATGAAGAAAAGAACCAAAATAAAAGCAAATGTGACTATACCTTATTAATCAGACTCCTGACTGCCTGGAATCTGATCCAGTGATCTGTGATGTCTTCTAGAACATTCATTTGATGCCTAACTCCCAATCACCCATGGTGCCTAACCACAAGGTCCAGGATCAGGAAAGAACACTTGGCTGTATAAAATTTTACTACCTAAGAGCCCTGGAAGATGGTTCAATAGTTAAATGTACTTGATAAGCAAACCTGGCTCCCTGGAGACCACATAAAAATTCAGATGTGGTAGCACCTAACCCTCCTTTAGGGAGGGGTGTGTTTGTGTGTGTGTGTGTGTGTGTGTGTGTGTGTGTGTGAGAGAGAGAGAGAGAGAGAGAGAGAGTCACAAGCTGGTGGGCAAGCAGCGGGGCATGAGTGAGTGACCCTGCCTCAACAAGGTAGAATCCGAGAAGATTCCAAAAAGTGCTTTGACCTCCACGAATTCACAATGCTGTGCACTGGTGCCAAGAGAATTGAATGGAACTAGAAATCACCTTGGATGAAAGAAGCCAGGCTCAGCCAACAGCCTGTGTTTCAGCAAACACAGACTCTGTCTAGTAGGCAAGAGAGAGACATGAAACTCTCAGAGTCTATTTGGGAGGAGATGAGAACCACTAGGCAGTGGGAAGGGAACAAGAGATAGAAAAAAAATGGGTGAAGAGAGTCAAATATGTAGAACTACCAAAATATCATGACAAAAAACATCACTCTGCTCAATAATACATGCCATTTGTATTATGTATGCAATAATACATACTGCATACAGTAATATGCAGAAGAAATTAGTTCCCCTTATCTGGGCCTAACGTAAGAGACCTGGAAATGCCTGAAGTTTAATGTTCAACAGGTTGAGTTCAATTTCTTGTTACCCTTTCCCATAGGTTTATCAGGACATAACCAATGGATAACTAGGAACACCTGTATTTGTTTAGACTAGTGACCAATATATTAGAGGAAATACTGTGTTGGTATAGAAACTCAGAAAGGTAAAAACTGGTCTAGAGCACAGGTGTTCGAAGCAAAGGCAAATCTTCTGCTGTGAAGGCAGGTGTCCCAAACTAGGACAAAAGAAAAGGACGCCCCATAAGGTTGTCTGTAAAATCGACAACACATTCTGAATCATGAAAACGAGCAAAGTGCCCTCTCCTCACTAATGCATCTGGTTACGCTCATGGGTTAAAACTTCCTTCACTGCATTATTTGAGGACCTCCAAGTAATAACCACAATTACCAAATACAGAATTATACTCGTATCTTGATAGACTCAAGAGGCACCTACTGTATCTAACCAATCCCTTAAGTCCTTGGAAGCCTAAACACCAACACTGCCAGAACATCTGAGCAATGCTCTTCCTGATGAGACATACTTAATTACTACATATACGGAGAGGTTTAGAGATTTATTACATAGTGCTTAGTCTTTGGCAAGAAGCCACTAACAGGACTGGAGAGATGGCTCAGCGGTTAAGAGCACTGACTGCTCTTCCGAAGGTCCCGAGTTCAAATCCCAGCAACTGCAGGGTGGCTCACAACCATCCGTAACGAGACCTGACTCCCTCTTCTGGTGTGTCTGAAGACAGCGACAGTGTACTTACATATAATAAATAAGTTAAATCTTAAAAAAAAAAAAAAGCCACTAATGCCAACGTATCTTTTAGTATAATGACAGGAGAAATTACAATAAAAATCAAAGATACAACAAAATATGCATGAAAAGCCACATATACATGAGATAAAGTTATTAAATTTACATGTACAATAAAAATGGCTTATGACATGGAAACAACTTCTAAATGAGATGTCAATCTCTGATGAGAGTGACACTTATACCTACCTTCTACAGAGACAAGAGTTAACGTTTGTTAACCTAAACGTGGTTCAAAAACAGTTTAAAAGGCATGGAGACAAGAAATGTTAGGAAAAGCAACATCAGCTAGAGAGAAAAGTTAACAAAAAATATAAAAGTGGTTTGTGTTCATAGAAGAGAATGGCAGTCTTTAAAATGGTAAGAACTTGTCCTGTGACTCAAGTGGGGGAAAAAAGTCTCAATACTCACAAGAAGTCATTTTTCCTCCTCTCGTTAATCTCAAAGTCTTGAAAACAAGACACAGTTTTATGCTTCCTGGCATATTACAAGTAATTATCAACTCAGTGATGAATGTATATAACTTAGAGTGAAAGAAAAACTACCTGGTTTGATACAAAAAGATACCGCCCATTAAATTTGTATACACTGCTACTTAAAAAGAAAAGCAACAAAATTAAAATTAATGTAACGATAGTGCACTTGTGTTTTCAATTCTTTTTTAAGGTCTCTTTCGTTTCCATCTCCTGTACTTAGTAATTCAAGATAATTTTCTAGGGACTAGAGAACTGGTTCAGTGTCATTTCTTGCACAGAAGAGTCTTCCAGAGAACGTGATTCGGTTCCAGCATACAATGGGACAGCTCCTACCCACGAACTCCAGCCCCAGGGGATCTGACACGCCCTTTTTGGCTTCTTCAGGAATTACATGGATGTGCACAGATGCATACCGACACATGCATCTACACATAACCTTAAAAATGAACTAAAATAGAGATAATTTTCTAGAGCAAAAAAAAAAAAAAAAAAATGTGAAGGTCGGAGCCCAAGAAGGGTTTTGTAAGAATGCCAGGCGGGGGCTGGGGAGATGGCTCAGGCTCAGACTCAATGCTCGGGCTGCTCTGCCGGAGGTCCTGAGTTCAATTCCCAGCACCCACATGGTGGCTCACAGCCATCTGTCATGGGATCCGATGCCCTCTTCTTGTGTGTGTCTGAAGACAGCTGCAGTGTACTCATATAAATAAGATAAACAAATCTTTAAAAAAAAAAAAAAAGGATGCGGGGTGGTGGTGGTGGCACACATCTTTAATCCAAGCACTAGGGTGGCAGAGACAGGTGGATCTCTCGAGTTCGAGACCAGCCTGATCTAGAGTCCTAGGATGGCCAGTACTACACAGAGAAACCATGTCTGGAGCAATCAAAGGGGTGAGGGGAGTCTGAACTACTGATGCTGGATGGGGCAGCAGACATCTCTCACACACACGATCTAGAGGCTGAAACGAGAAGGGCTCCATGGCGTGGCTGTTTCTGATAAACAGCAAATCCCTAATAAACTCCAGGAAGTTCAACACATTTACACCGTTTCTTCAGATTTTGCATTTTTCTAAAGCATCCTTAAAACAAATAGAAATTTGTATCCAGTCCTTCATATTGCTGACATTTATGGGAACGAACATATGAAAAATTGTCAAAAAAAACGGGGTCACAACTCGCTACTCTTTTGAGTTTATTGTGCTTTGCCAAGATTTTACTGAGGAAGCACGTACACCCAATGAAGACATCTTTTGCAGTCAAACTTGCTCTTCACATGTTTTTTTTCCTTTTATGAAAACACACTATGTAGCCACTGGTGATGGGGAACTCAGTGTATAGATCATGTTGGCCCTGAACTATGAGATTCCTGCCTCTGCCTCTCAAGTGGTGAGATTAAGGGTGTGCCACACTATGTCGGACCTAAAGCTTCCTTTACCCATGAGTAGAACCAGAAGGTGTTTCACTGGCTTAACCTTTACAGAAGTTTTCGCCACATGCGGTCTTATGGGTGTTAGGAAGTCTCTTCAAGTTCCGTGTTCAAGGTTACTGTCTGGTGAGTTCTTCTGTGTCTATGAAAAGAGCTGTAATAACTGAAGGCCTTGCCGCATTCCGAACACACGAAGGGCTTCTCTCCAGTGTGGCTTCTTTCATGGGATTTGACGTAACGAAAAGAACGGAAGGGTTTCCCGCACTGAGAACATATAAAGGGTTTCTCCCCAGTGTGGATTCTCTCATGTATTTTGAGATAACTAGGGGAACGGAAGGCTTTTCCACACTGTACACACGCGTAGGGCTTCACTGTGGTGTGAGCCTTCTCGTGTCTTCTCCATGATATGCGGCTGCAGAAGGCTTTGCCACACTGCTTGCACAAATAGGGTTTTTCTCCAGTGTGAGTCTGTTTATGGCTGTGGAAGGTGCTGAACCAACTGAAGGCCTTCCCACACTGCTTGCAGACGTAGGGGTTCGTGCCACTGTGAATGACTTCGTGTCTTCTTAAATGATACAAAGAAAAGAAGGCTTTGCCGCACTGTTTGCACACGTAGGGCTTCTCCCCGGTGTGCGTTCGCTCGTGTATCTGAACCTGCCGAGAAGACCTGAAGGCTTTCCCACACTGTTTACACAGATAGGGCTTCTCACCGGTATGGATCAATTCGTGGTACTGCAGAGAACCGAGAAAAGTAAACGCTTTCCCGCATTCCTTACAGACGTAAGGTTTTTCCCCGGTGTGAGTTCGCTTATGGATCTGAACTTGCTTCGGAGACCTAAAGGTTTTCCCACACTGCTTACACACGTAGGGCTTCTCCCCGCTGTGCATGAGTTCGTGGTACTTCACGGAACTGTGGCTGGTGAAGGCTTTCCCACACTGCTTACACACGCATTCGCCGGAGTGGATTATTTTGTGCGTTCGAAAAGCACTTTCACAGCTGAACACCTTCTCGCACTGCAAGCACACGAAGAGCTGCTCTCCCGTGTGAGTCCGCTCGTGTTTGCGGAAGGCGCCCGAGGACGCGAACGCCTTACTGCACTTGGTGCATTTATACGGCTTCTCGCCGCTGTGCATCATTTCGTGGAAGCGGAGCGAGCTGCGATCGGTGAAGGCCTTCCCGCACTGCTTGCACACGTAGGGCTTTTCCCCGGTGTGGATTCTCTCGTGGGTCAGAAGGGAACTCGACCGGGCAAAGGTCTTCCCGCACTGCTTGCACATATAGGGCTTCTCGCCGGTGTGAATCCTTTCGTGTATCTGGAGGGAACTCGGGAAGGGGAAAGCTTTCCCACATTGCTTACACACGTAGGACTTTTCCCGGCTGTGATACTCCTCATGCCTTCGAAAAGAGCTGGAAGAGGTGAACACTTTCCCGCACTGCTTACATCCGTACCGCTGTTCTCCGCCGGAGGGCTTGTCTTCGTTTTGACTTGACATGAGACACCCAGAGTCTTCCTTACAGCGACTCGTTTCCGGTTTCTCCTCCGTGTGAGTTCTCTTTTGCTTCTGAAAGGGTGTGGGAGAACTGGAGGTGTTCCCGGATCCGCTGTGTTTGGACAACGCTTTTCCATATTCCTGAATGTCACACGGTTTGTGTCCCGGGTGAGGATGAGGGGGCACATTCACAGATAACTGGCCAATAACCACTTCTTCGTAGGCTCGGCTCTCGTATGGGGGAACTCCTGGACGTGACTTCTGGTTCGCAGCACACTCTGGAGTCCGGTTAGAGATTTCTGCACGCTGGTGAGCTTCCGTAAATTCACAGAGTCTCTCCAACAGCTGACTACTGTGGGAAAAAATAAAATAAAAAGTGCGTTACAAAAGAATTGTGCAGTAAGGATTTATCACAAGAAGTGGTAGTTATACCCCCTGTGATAGTTTTTAAAAATGTTTGAACTGTTTGCTTTAAAATCTGATTTAAGGACATTTACAATAAAAACAAAGGTAATGCCCGGCAGTGGTGGCTCACGCCTGTAATCCCAGCACTTGGGAGGCAGAGGCAGGTGGATTTCTGAGTTCGAAGCCAGCCTGGTCTACAGAGTGAGTTCCAGGACAGCCAGGGCTATACAGAGAAACCCTGTCTCGAAAAAGCCAAAAAAAAAAAAAAAAAAGTAATTTGTGTGTGGTTGTGTTATTCTGTCTTCATTATCGGCAAGTGCTGAATATGTACATCACATTTAAATATATATTTTCAATATTTAGTACTATATACAGTTTTGATGTACTAGCGACTAAAATAATGTTGGATTCTGAATACTTTTATCTCCATAATGACTTGACAACTGGTCCTATTCTAAAAAGAAATTTTATTTTTGTTTCAGATACAACACATACCTAAAACTTAGAAACATATCAATATAACATTTTAAATAATATTACAGACAGAGTAAAGTTAGTAAATATGAACCATGATATAGTATCACTTGCGGTAGGTATCACGGTGCTCAGGTTGTTACTAATATTAGAATATTCTAATTGCTGAAGGTTAATGTGCCTGCGGATTTGGAGAAGATTTGTTGGAATTAAAACAGTTTAAAGCAGGATTTATTTGCACGAATTCTTTGTAAAATGTGTTATCACACCAAAAACTGGGAGAAACACTGCTGTCTCCTAGGGTACAGATTACCTTAGTTTTCTCCAGAGATTTTCATACTCATTTTCAATATTTTGGTGTTCCCATTTGTTTCCTAAAACACAGACCAAGAAAAATGAATTGCTGCTACAGAAAAACAAACAAACAAACAAACAAATAAATAAATAAAGGATTCTGGTTAAATTTACAATATAAAGGGATTCCACCTGACTTAGTTACCCAACATGTTTCTTTCCTGTAATCTAATTCACGCGGCGGGAGTGGCAAGGAAGAGCCATCTGTTCTTTCACCGTAAGTAAGAAAAGAATGTCATCGTCACCTATATAGGACAGGTTTCTCAAGGTGTCCTGCATCACATCTTTGTAGAGTTCCTTCTGGGACGAATTCAGCATAGTCCACTCTTCCAGGGTGAAGTTCACAGCCACGTCCTCCAAGGTCACCGACTCCTAGAAAAGCCCACACACATTTCCAGGAAACAGGGTGAGCCTTACGAGACTGGAGATCGAGGCCTGATTCATAGGACGCTGATACAATGCTATGTTCCACGTGTGTTCAAGTCATGGCCTTATTCCATACATTCAATTGCATACCTGATGATTTTTTTTTTAATACAACAATTCTAACAGCTGACTGGAGATATCTGGTAAAGCAGAAGCAGCAGGAGATCACCCCGTGTACTAATGATCTTACCACAGAGGTCCCTCTTACTTAATACACACAAGAAAGTCAACACTGACTGTTGTGATACTATATAATCTTAAACATGCTATAGCTATGGAAACTACTACTAGGAAGGATTCCTCTTCAACCTAACTCCAAAGTATAGTACGGCTTTTCCAAACACTTGATGCCAACCGTATACTACTGTTATAATTTTGGGGTCTTCACCGTATTTCTGTACAGTCACCAGAGGTTAACGGGTTGGAAAATGCATTCTTTGCATGATGAACGTTAAAGAAGCTGGCTGGGTGGATGCAATTTCATCTCCTGTGACAGCTTAGTGCGTCCTCAGTGAATGCACTAAAGATCTCTGGAAGCATGTACCTGTTTTCTTTTCTCTCTCTTTCTTTCTCTCTCTCTTTCTTTCTTTCTTTCTTTCTTTCTTTCTTTTTCTTTTTCTTTTTTTTCTTTTTTTTTTTTTTTTTTTGGTTTTTAGAGATAGGGTTTCTCTATGTAGCCCTGGCTGTCCTGGAACTCACTCTGTAGACCAGGCTGGCCTCGAACTCAGAAATCCGCCTGCCTCTGCCTCCCAAGTGCTGGGATTACAGGCGTGCATGTACCTGTTTTCTTATAGCTCACTCTTAATTAGAAATGGAAAGCTGGGCATGGTGGCGCACGCCTTTAATTCCAGCACTTAGCAGGCAGAGGTAGGTGGACCTCTGTGAGTTTAAGACCAGCCAGAGGTACAGAGTGAGGCCAAGCCTCAAAACAAACAAACAAACAAAATTTGAATGAATGAATTACTCATTTATTTATTTATTCATTTATTATAAATAAAATAAAAACCGAAAGGAACTCATTAAAGATAATTCACAGTACTAGTAAACAAACAAACAAAAAAACACTAGAGGCAATACTAATAAAGCCATATTTGCCTGCAGAGACAATCTGTTTTTCTAAAGATCATCTTGTCAAAGACAATAAATATATTCTTCTCACTTAGTGCAAAAGACGATAAAAATCATGTATAATTTTTAGGTTTCAGGACTTCTTGTTTCCCAATCTAAACAGTACCCTTGATGAATCCACCCCATAGCTTTGTTTATAAAGGAAATTTCTTTAAACTTCCAGCCTTTGTAAACTCTACTTATTTAGGAATGTTATAAAGGGGGGGGGAGGCAGGATTATAGTCCAGTAGCCAAGGGTCCTTGCTGCTCCTGCAGAAGGGGCCAGCACCCACAGGAGACAGCAACTCCTGTTGGAGGGGACCTGATGCCCTCTCTGGCCGCCGTGGACATCTGCATCATACACATACAGGCAAGCAAATGTAAATAAAAATAAAATTTGGAAAGAGGTGGGCCATGGCAATCATGAGCTCTCGGCGCGGCCCATACAAACCCGGCCCTCCTACCAGTTGGCTATGAACGGGGAGAGGGCTCGAGGGGCCATCCCTTCTGCTGACCCATAGCAACTAATACCTTCCAGGAGAGGGGCACTCCCGTCTCCTGATATACCACTGGTAAGCCCACCAAGCCCAGACGTTTATCTCCAAATTCAACTGAACTCCGTGGAAGTCAATGACTATGATCAAGATAAATCATATGACTAAGATAAAATCAATGACTATGAAAAAAAGATTTGCAATGAAGACATAGGGATGGAAAGATGAGATGACTAAGAGATGGTGTGGGGGAGAATAACCAGAACACATCAAATATGAATGTAATTCGTCAAAGATCAGACTGTATTAATAAAATGGAGGAGTTGTGGGTTCTTAACATAAGGCTTCAAAACCACCAAAATTCTCCATATACCGGCCGTAAAGGCACTTAACTGACACCCTTCTTTGAAACACCTGTTATCTACACTTGGCCATGACTTATTCTTTCCCCAGACTGTCTCTTTCTAATAATACAGGTGTTCAAATGTCTTAACAAATCTCCTACAGGGTGTGGTGGTACACGCCTATAGCCCCAGCTCTTGGGAGGCAGAGGCAGGTGGATCTTGGTGAATTTGAGGTCAGCCTGGTCTACATCGCAAGTCCTAGAACAACCAGGGTTACATAGAGACCCAATTACAATAAAGAAGCAAACGTCCAACTTGGATTCACTGATTCACAGTGGCTTACTAGTTTTTCTTTTGTAGAAAATGTTTTGTGAATGGGGTGGAGAGATGTACTCACCACAGAAGCCTGCTCACCTGCGGTGAATCTCCAAAATCCATGTTAGAAAAAGAAAACTGACTTCTCCAAATTGTACTCTTGACTGTTGTTGTTGTTGTTGTTGTTGTTGTTACTTTATGGTTTTTTGAGACAAGGTCTCTCTGTGTAGCACTGGCTGCCCTAGAACTCACTCTGTATAGTCCAGGCTGGCCTCGAACTCATGAGATCTGCCTGCCTCTGCCTCCTGAGGGCTGGGATTAAAGACATGTGCTACTACCACCTGGCGTGTGTGTGTGTGTGTGTGTGTGTGTGTGTGTGTTCGAATGTAAGCATGTATATGTCAATGCGCTTGCCCCATACATGGCATGCATGAATGGTGACCTGAAACTGTCTTGGGGTATTTTCTGCTATTACTTTCCACTACATTTTTTAAAGATAAGGTTTCTCCCTAAATCTAGCACTAAATTCAGAGTAAAAAGGCAGCACGTGCCCCAAGGTCTCTCCACTGTGCTCTCCCATACACCCTCCCACCATCCGCTACCCCACTCCCACCAGCATGCACCTGAACCTCTGTCTTTCACCTGAGTTTCTGGGGCTCCAAACAGAGGGGGACCAGACCTACTGACCGAGCGGAGAAGACTGTTTTAAAATTGGAAAGGAACTTAGGTGATGTCCCACTCCCCCATCTCCAATATGGAGGACTGCATCAAAATGGAGCTAAAAAGAAGCGAGAGAAACTGGACAACTTAACCGTGGCACCAAGGGCTTACATCATAAAATCATTTGTAAGAGGCCGAAGAGACGGGGCTCAGGGGCTAAGAGCACGGTGGCTCTTTCAGGGGGGTCGGAGGTCATCACCACTCTCAGCCTTGGCTCCAGCTCTGAGGTGCTCCACACCCTCCTCTGGCCTCCGAGGGCACCTGTGCACACATGCAGAGACATGCACACATGCACATAAAGAACAAGAAATAGTGTGTTTTCAAGATCTACAAGAGACAAACTTTAAAGAAAGCTGACACACATACATAGATGATGTGCTCTGGTTATCTCCCCCACACCATCTCTTCATCCTTCTCATCATTTCATCCCTATGTCTTTGTTGCAAATCTCTTTTCCATAGTCATTGATTTTATCTGCTTAAGGGTTCCACAGAGTTTAATTGAGGCTGTCTGACTCTGAATTTGGAAATAAACATGTACTCTTCGTGGGCTCACCAGAGGGTACATAAGTAAACAGAAATGGCCCTCTCCCGGAGTTTATTATGTTGGCCAGGAGTGGTGGAACACAATCATTCCAGCATTCTGGAGGCAGAGGCAGGAGGATTTCTTTGAGTTCGAGGCTAGCCTGATCTACATAGCAAGTTCCAAGACTGCCAAGACTACAAAGAGACTCTGCTTAAGGGGAAGAGAAAAAAAAGAATGGGGGTAGGAGGAGAAAGAGAGAAAAGGAAAGAAAAGGAAAGGAAAGGAAAGGAAAGGAAAGGAAAGGAAAGGAAAGGAAAAAAAAAGAAAAGAAAAGAAAAGAAAAGAAAAGAAAAGAAAAGAAAAGAAAAGAAAAGAAAAGACCCAGCACTGAGTGGTTCCTAGCACCCATGTCAGACTTGTAACGAGTTTACAGAGATGTTACCTTTGGCCTCTCCAAGCACCTGTATTCATGTGCACACACTTGTACACATGATTCAAAATTAAGATTAAAAAAAAATTAAAAAAATAAATCAGAGACTAGAGATGGCTTAAGAGGACTGTCTGCTCTTAGACAGGTTAAGAGCACTGTCTGCTCTTCCAGAGGTTCTGAGTTCAATTCCCAGCAACCACATGATGGCTCACAACCATCTGTCATGGGATCCGATGCCCTCTTCTGGTGTGTCTGAAGACAGCTACAGTGTACTCATGTAAATAAAATAAATACATCTTTAAAAAAAAGAAAGTCGCCGGGGCGGTGGTGGCGCACGCCTGTAATCCCAGCATTTGGGAGGCAGAGGTAGGCGGATTTCTGAGTTTGAGGCCAGCCTGGTCTACAAAGTGAGTTCCAGGACAGCCAGGACTACACAGAGAAACCCTGTCTCAAAAAACAAAACAAAACAAAACAAAAAAGGCAATTAACAGAGTTAGTACCCATTCAAGGACTGGACAAGTCAACTTTCCTCAAATGCCAGGATCAAGGGGGTTTTAAATATATGTTGATCTACGTTGACACTTTTGGTCAGAGTAGTCTGAAGTCTCCCCCACTCTGACTAAAAAGACTATAGAAGTAATTAAAGCACCTGTCAACACGATTCTCTCTCCTAATGCATTGCTTAATAGCATGCAGAAAGGTAACGGGGCTACCTTGGTTTCTGAGGTAACACAGACGCTAAATGAGCCGGTTAACAGATTTTAACATATCTGGGAAAGGGAATTTTTTTTGTTTTCAGTTTTGTCCTTTCCGGGGGGTGGGGGGTGGGGTGGGGGGAATCAGTTTGAGACATGGTTTCTCTGTGTAACAGCCGTGGCTGTCCTGGAACTCACTCTGTAGACCAGGCTGGCCTCAAATTCACAGAGATTCACCTGCCTCTGCCTCCTGAGTGCTGGGATTAAAGGCGTGCACCACCACACCCTGCCTGAGAAGGAGAATCTGAGTCTGAGGGCATTTTCTTCATTAATGATGCCACGGTAAGGTCCAATTGACTATGGGTGGTGTCATCCTGGTGGATGGTCCCGGGCAGTGTAAGAAACCAGGCTGTAAACCGGGCGTGGTGGCGCACGCCTGTAATCCCAGCACTTGGGAGGCAGAGGCAGGCGGATTTCTGAGTTCGAGGCCAGCCTGGTCTACAGAGTGAGTTCCAGGACAGCCAGGACTACACAGAGAAACCCTGTCTCCAAAAAAAAAAAAAAAAAAAAAAAAAGAAACCAGGCTGTGGAAGCCACAGCGCACAAGCCGTAAGTAGCACTCTGTGGCCTGTTTCAGGTCATGCCTCCAGCTTCACGCTTCCACAGGACCCAGGGGGGTTCACATCTTAGACACTGTGGGAAGGATGAACACACTTTCTCAAACACAGAGGCTACCGTGTGCCAAGATGAGACCTTCACTAGGATCCAGCCCTGCACGCTGTCCCGCTAGTTGTCATTGTAGTCCCCCCAAAAGGTTCTTCACTTGAGTCCTTTCCGACTATACTTACATTGACAGTACTATCACGGAACAGGAATTAAATGTTAAAACTCTGGAGATGAGCCAGTGAAGAGCCTCACTGGGTAAGCAAGAATGAGCACAGGACATAGCTCCTTAGAACCTACGTGATGTGACAGCGTGGCCCTCTAACTTTTGTACACAGTCCACGGCACACAGACCACACCCACGCACAATAAGTAAGGAAATGCTTTAAAAGTTGTGATTGCTACGGATGGCAGATTTTTATGTATTTATTTCGAGTCAGTCTTACTATGGCGCTCTGGCGGGGCCTGAAACTCACTATGTGACCAGGCTGGCCTAGAATTCACATCAGTCAAACAGCCTTTGCTTCCCGATTCACCACTGTTGTTGTTGTTGTTGGTTTTTTTTTTTTTCTTCACCACTGTTTTTAGCTTCCTTCAAGAGAAGCCCTCTTTGGCCATCTGTAGGGAAGCTTCTGAATTTACCACGTGGAGCTTTATTCTATTGCAATATCGCACCCGTGTACAGTCACGTCTCACCTCTCTGAAGAGCCTTCAGGTTAAAACAATGTTTAGAAACAATCCGAGGCCAGGGCTACCTATGACAGGAACCCTGTGGGCGAGCCACGCACGTGGCTTTTCCTTCCCAGTAAGTCTGGCAGGGTCAGAACGGTTCGGAAAGTCAGGCATTTGTTGAAAGTTCTAAGAATCCTTAGGCTAAGAATGCAAGTCATGGAATTTAGAGGACGCTTTCCCCCTGAATGAAATCCACAGGAATCTCGTAGGAAAAGCAGACGCCACTGACATGTGAGAGGCAGAAACAGGGCAGGGCTGCTCTGCGTTACCCTGCTTTGGGGACTATCAGCTTTCTGGCTGAGCCACGCCTACGCGACTCTATTTTGTTAAGCAAAAGCTCTGCACTGATTTATTCTGAGTATCAGTGTCAACAAAGAAGAAATAAAGGCACACATTAATAATCGGTCTCAATAATGATGCCTGACAAAATCATATATATGCATACATGAAACTAACTCATCAGCCTAAGCAGATATAACCCCCTGCCTGAGACTATAGAAACTGCAACAAGCCGGTTGAACGATCAACAGTCAAAAGCCAGAAAACATATCACAGGAAAAGCCCCGCTTCTACCCTAGGACTCCAGCTCCAGCACACCGACCTCAGCTCACTTCAGACAGGCCTTCTAACAACAGCCGGGGCTCGCAATGTGCATCAGACATTCTCCAACGCCTCTGTTAAGTACAGTTCTCTGCCTCCAACTTGAGAACCTCCCATATTTCCAGCCTCTCTAACCGTTTCTTAGCCATTCCGTAACCTGCACTTCGCATACCATGGCGTGAAGTGGTCATGTGGGACCTGCCTGTTGATTTTAATAGTTAAGATAGGGATACATGAATCGTGGTTGTCAATGGATAATCGCAAGGATAGCCAGGTGTACTCATCCAATAGCCAATAAAGGCTGTGAAATGACTGGCTATTGAGTAAACTGGGACACTGAACAGACATAAACTTATCCTACTTTTTTTTTTTTTTGACAACGTGCATAGAACCCGGTTTTATCCCACCTCGCGGCTTTCCCTCAAACCCCCTTACACGAGCCCAAACCCATGGTTCCCCACGACTCTGCCTACACCGCCCAGACTGCAGAGACGCGGGCTGCAAGCACCCAGCTGACCCGAGATCCCAAAGCACGGAGCTCTCAGCAAAGGACAGGACCGCAGCTCTGCCTGCTGGTCCAGCTCCACCCAGAGGAGGTGCAGCTCCAGCGCAGCCCAGGGGAGCCAGGGGAGACTCAGCTGCCCTGCAAGGCCTTGTCCCCAGCGTTGCCCTCCCTCCCTCCAGCCTGCGCACGCACCATTTCCAGGCACCGGCTGTCCAGTTGACCTCCTGCGACTCCTGCAGTCAGTAGAGGGGACACCGACACCGAGGAGAGAGATCTAGGGCCCTCAGCCAAAGACAGAGGACGACAATATGGCGGGGACACACAATGGCACCCCAAATGTTGTGCAGTCTACGTCACCGAAGACTGAAACTCATCATTGGACAGTTCACACAGCCCCACCAAACGTTCTCCCTGATTGGTCAACAAATCCGTGGACCCGCCTCCTGAACCCTGAGTGACAGTAGAAGCATCTCCTACATCTCAGGTGAAAGTCGCGCCTAAGACTTCACAGTTGGCCCTGGTTCCTACTCGGGAGAGCCCCTGACCCCAGCACCCCATCCTCAGATGCATTTAAAGCGTGCATTGTCCCCGCTTTGCAGATACTCAGTGGGCAGTTCCTGCCGCTTTTTCCTCAAACTGCCGTCGCCGTTGACCTTAGAGAATTTCAGATTGTTTCTGGCGACCACCCATGTCCTCAGAGAAGAAGACTGCCTAAGGCAGGCCAGAAATGCCTGGGGTAAGAGAGCTGGTATGATACTACCACATTTCAGAAATGGGGGAATGAGGCAGATTCTCAAAGCTGTCTTAGAAATAATGTCCCAACCTATTTCAAACAATAAATAGGAATAAAGGAATGCAGTTACTCAAGAGAGAGAAATTGAGATTTGGAGAAACAAGATTGCAAAAGCTAAATGAAATTCTCTTACATTTTAACCATGGGCTCCTCTCTGCTTGGAGCCTGAGAGATATTAATCTTGAGATCTATTAATCCAAACATCCAGAGCCTCACTTTCAGTCGTCTATGACTGAAATGGGCTGACCCAAATGGGCTTTCTCAAGAGAGACAAGTGGGTATGAAAAGCTTATTGCTTAAAAAAAATATTAAGAAATATTTCTGGCCGGGCGGTGGTGGCGCACGCCTTTAATCCCAGCACTTGGGAGGCAGAGGCAGGCGGATTTCTGAGTTCGAGGCCAGCCTGGTCTACAGAGTGAGTTCCAGGACAGCCAGGGCTACATAGAGAAACCCTGTCTCGAAAAAACCAAAAAAAAAAAAAAAAAAAAAAGAAATATTTCTGGCACCTCAGATATGAGCCTCCACAGTTACCCATAAGAGGAGACGAAATGATCTCCCCTTAACTGCTGTAAGAGACCCCTGCCGCCTGGCACTCTTTATATGAGCTGTTTTCATCAAATTGGCTGCGGCTGTTAAAGCATGTAGTTAATAAACTTTCTACTTCTCTCTCTCCTTTTTGGTACATTTATTTATAGCTCATGTTTCAATATCATGACCCAAGCTATTTTGACGGTCCCAGATGGGTAAATATTCCAGGTCTGGGGCTAGGGAGATGGCTCATTGGAAGTTCTTCGGGAGTATTCAGATTTGCTTTCCAGAACCTCACGGTGGTTCACGATTGTTTGTAGCTCTTAATTCCAGGGGAGCTAATGTCCGATGCCCTCTTTTCGCTCCAAGGGCACCACACATCCAATTGATGCGCAGACCATACATGCAGGCAAAATACACCTACGCGCGCGCGCGCGCACACACACACACACACACACACACAAACGCACACACAAAATAATAAAATGAAAAAAAATAAAAATGATCAACTTCAAAAGCACATGTCTTCTCTCTCTCTCTCTCTCTCTCTCTCTCTCTCCTCTCCCCCCCACTTTTGGACTGTGGTTGACATTTCCTGTGTCATTCCATTAAGGAAAAACAATTTTCCCTCTCGAAGGAGCTATTAATTGCAAACAGCACCTTGGCTAAGAGTGGGACTTGGTGGCCATTTCCCCTCCCCTGTGCTGGGACTTCTAACTTTCGAACGTGTGCAGGTCTTGTGAGTGCTGTCACAGTCTGAGTTCTGGTGTGCACCAGCCCTGTTCTAACTGGAAAACACGATTTTCTTGAAGTCATCCACTGCCTCTAGTCTTACAATCATTTTTACTGTCTCTTCTACATAGACCTCTAACTTAGTTTTCTTTTCCCTTTTTGATTCTTCAGCTAAGACAGTAAGAAGGATGATGTCATAAGACCCTAAGAGAACACAAACGCCAGCCCAGACTACTATACCCAGAAAAATTCTCAATTATTATAGATGGAGAAACCAAGATATTCCATGATGACAGGAAATTTACACAATATCTTTCCACAAATCCAGCCCTACAAAGGATAAAAGATGGAAAACTCCAACAAAGGAGGAAAACTACACCCTAAAAAGGCAAGAAAGTAATCTTCATTAAACAAGCCCAAAAGAAGACAGCCACACAAATGTAAAAATAACATCAAAAATAACAGGAAGCATCACTGTTCCTTAATATCCCTTAAAATCAATGGAATCAATTCCCCAATGAAAGTCATAACAGACTGGATACATAAACAGGACCCAGCTTTTGCTGCATACAAGAAACATACCTCAGTGTCAAAGACAGACACTACCTCAGAGTAAGGGGCTGGAAACAATTTTCCAAGCAAATGGTCCCAAGAAACAACCTGGAGCAGCCATTCTAATATCGAATAAAATCGGCTTTCAACCAAAGTTACAAAAAGATAAGGAGGAACACTTCATACTCATCAAAGGAAAAATCTACCAAGAAGAACTCTGAATTCTGAACATCTGTGCTCCAAATGCAAGGGCGCCCACACTCATAAAAGAAACTCTACTAAAGCTCAATGCACACATTGTACCTCACACAATATTAGTGGGAGACTTTATCACCCCACTCTCAACAATGGACAGATCATGGAAACAGAAACTAAACAGAGATACTGTGAAACTAACAGAAGTTATGGATCAAATGGATTCAACAGATATCTGTAGAACATTTCATTCTAAAACAAAAGAATATACCTTCTTCTCAGCTCCTCATGGTACCTACTCCAAAACTGACCATATAAATGGTCACAAAACAGGCCTCAACAGATACAAAAAGATTGAAATGATCCCATGCGTCCTATCAGATCACTGAAGACTAAGGCTGGTCTTCAACAACAACAAAAACAACAGAAAGCCCACTTACACGTGGAAACTGAACAACACCCTACTCAATAATACCTTGGTCAAGGAAGAAATAAAGAAGTTAAAGACTTTTTAGATTTTTGTTTGTTTGTTTGTTTTGTTTTGTTCTTGGTTTTTGGTTTTTTGGATTTTGTTTTTTCGAGACAGGGTTTCTCTGTGTAGCCCTGGCTGTTCCAGAACTCACTCTGTAGACTAGGCTGGCCTCGAACTCAGAAATCCACCTGCCTCTGCCTCCCAAGTGCTGGGATTACAGGCATGTGCCACCATCGCACGGCAACTTTTTAGAATTTAATGAAAACGAAGGCACAACATACCCAAACTTATGGAACACAATGAAAGCAGTGTTAAGAGGAAAACTCATAGCTCTGAGTGCCTCCAAAAAGAAATTGGGGAGAACATAACACTAGCAGCTTGACAGCACACCTGAAAGCCCTGGAACAAAAAGAACCAAATGCACCCAAGAGGAGCAGACGGCAGGAAATAATCAAACTCGGGGCTGAAATCAACCAAGTAGAAACAAAAAGAACTATGCAAAGCGGGCAGTGGTGGCGCATGCCTGTAATCCCAGCACTTGGGAGGCAGAGGCAGGCGGGTTTCTGAGTTCGAGGCCAGTCTGGTCTACAGAGTGAGTTCCAGGACAGCCAGGGCTACACAGAGAAACCCTGTCTCGAAAAAATCAAACAAACAAACAAACAAACAAAAAACCATTCTTAGCCGGGCGTGCTGGCGCACGCCTGTAATCCTAGCACTTGGGAGGCAGAGGCAGGCGGATTTCTGAGTTCGAGGCCACCCTGGTCTACAGAGTGAGTTCCAGGTCAGCCAGGACTAAACAGAGAAACCCTGTCTCGAAAAACCAAAAAAAAAAAAAAAAAAAAGAGAATCAACCAAACCAGGAGCTGGTTCTTTGAGAAATCAAGAAGATAGATAAACCCTTAGCCAAGACTAACAAAGACAGTATCCAAATTAACAAAATCAGAAATGAAAAGGGAAATATAACAACAGAAACTGAGGAAATTAAGAAAAAATCATCAGATCCTACTACAAAAGCCTATACTCAACAAAACTTGAAAATCTGGATGAAATGAACAATTTTCTAGAACAGATACCAAATACCAAACTTAAATCAGGATCAGATAAACCATCTATACACTCCTATAACCCCTATAGAACAGTCATTAAAAGTCTCTCGACCAAAAAAATCCCAGGACCAGACGGTTTTAGTGCAGAATTCTATCAGACCTTCAAAGAAGACCTAATACCAATACTCTTCAAACTATTCCACAAAATAGAAGCAGAAGGAACACTACCCAACTCGTTCTATGAAGCCACAGTTATGCTGATACCAAAACCACACAAAGACCCAACAAAGAGAGAGAACTTCAGACCAATTTCCCTTATGAATATCAATGCAAAAAAACCTCAATAAAATTCTCACAAACTGAATCCAAGAACACACCAAAGCAGTCATTCACCACGATTAAGTAGGCTTCATCCCAGGGATGCAGGAATGATTCAATATATGGAAATCCATCAATGTAATCCACTACATAAACAAACTCAAAGAAAAAAAAGCCACAATGATTATTTCATTAGATGCTGAAGAGGCATTTGACAAAATTCAACATCCCTTCATGACAAAAGTCTTGGAAAGATCAGAAATTCAAGGCCCATTACCTAAAAGCAATATATAGCAAACCAGTAGCCAACATCAAACTAAATGGAGAGAAACTTGAAGCAGTCCCACTCAAGTCAGGGACTAGACAAGGCTGCCCTCTCTCTCCAGGACAGCCAGGACTATACAGAGAAACCCTGTCTCAAAAAACAAAACAAAACAAAACAACAAGAAGAAAGTAAGTATGTATCTCGGCTCTCTGGACCATCCTTAATCAAACAGCAAACAAGACCCGGGACAAGTAATTCAGCTGATTTTTGTCCTACTCTGCTTTCTAGTGCTATAGCACACCAAGATCAAGAAATGTAATAGTGTGTGTGTGTGTGTGTGTGTGTGTGTGGTGTGCAAGTAGGTTTGCACATGTATGTGCAGGAGGCCGGAGATGTCAGATTCTATGTCGCTGGAATTAAGGCAGTTCTGAACTGCCCGTTGTGGGTGCTGGAAGCTAAACTTGGGATCTCCGCAGGAGCAGCAACCATCACTTTCAACTGCCAACTGCACTGGCTGCTTGGGATCCCACGATAGAGCTGAACCTTCCTCAAGGTGAGATTTTATGCACACACACAAAAAAATGTCCTAGGTTTTCCCTGTGCCGGTGAGCATATGGGTAGCACAAATTGGACTTGGTTTCTTCTTCTCCCCCCCTTCTTCTTCTACGTCTTTTTTTGGGGGG
Organism: Apodemus agrarius; assembly: GCA_964023405.1. Classification (NCBI taxonomy): domain Eukaryota; kingdom Metazoa; phylum Chordata; class Mammalia; order Rodentia; family Muridae; genus Apodemus; species Apodemus agrarius. Next base: position 51,538,223 of record OZ030026.1, on the reverse strand, counting down.
TGAGTGGAGTTCACAAGGGCTGGGGGTGGGTAACTTGAAAGGACTAGGAAGTGAGTGTGATTGGGGTACATAATGAGACATTCCCAAATAATTAATAAAAACATTGGGGAAAAAAAAAACTATGTCCTTGTTAACATATGTCCATTAACATGAATAGTTAGTCAAAAGTTGAACCAAGAAAGTTAAAAACCAAAGTTAGTACATTTAGAGACTTTCCCAGAACTATAGCCGTTGATGGATCAGGTCTTAGTTTTTGGTAGACTGTCCTCTCTACATCCTGAGATTTACAGTGTGATTGGTACTTCCATCATGGAGTCGGTTGTGCTAGGTCTGGGGGCCAAATAAGGTCTGGGGCCCTATTACATCATCATAGATCATGGTGTCAAGCTGAGCAGTCAGGGTCTATTTTGTTGCAATTGTTGTTACTTTTTAGCACAAGGTCTCAATATGTATCTCTGGAGAGCCCACATTTAGGTCAAGTTGGTTTTGAACTCACAGAACTCTGCATCATCTTCCTCCCAGGTGCTTGGGACAAAAGGCCTGTACCACCATTAAGGGTCTACTTTTTCCGTGTGGATATCTTTTCTATTATTTGGAGCCAGTTTTACTACTATAAATCCCACCACTTCCTCCATGACTTGAATGTTTGTCATTGCTTGTTTGTATGTGTATGTGTATGTGCATTTTTGTTCTTGTTTTAGATTTTCATGACAGGGTTTCTCTGGGTATTTTAAACTCTCTCTGTAGACTAGGCTGGCCTTGAACTTATAGGGATCCTCCTGCCTCTGCTGAGATTAAAGGCACGTGCCACCACCATCTCTTGGCTGTTTGTGTTTCTTTTTTTTGTTTTGTTTTGTTTTTTGTTTTTCGAGACAGGGTTTCTCTGTGTAGTCCTGGCTGTCCTCGAACTCAGAAATCCGCCTGCCTCTGCCTCCCAAGTGCTGGGATTACAGGCGTGCACCACCACGCCCGGCTTGTGTTTCTATGTTATTGGTTGAATATGAATGAGATTGAGAAAGCCTTGGGCACCCGCCTCATTCCAAATTCTGAGGTGAAGGAAAATGAAAGAAGACTTACTTTGATCTTAAGTCGGGGAGGGCAGACTTTTATTGGTCAGAGGGATGAAGGCCTCCAAACCTGAACACACCATGCAGAGTCTGAAAATCTATTTTTTGCAGTGGGGAGCAGGGACTGGAAGGTTCTGGCTTCAACAGGCCCAGAAACTGGTTTTCTGAATAAACTGGTTTTGGTTTTTTTATTTTTGTTTTGAAACTTCGATATAAAAAGTAAATCAGATGGGCTGTTTTTGTTTATTCTGCAGGCAGACAGTTTCCTGAAGTCTTGGACAGGCTGGATGTCGGGTGGTGAGATGTTAGGGTATGGTGGTGGGGAGAGTGGGGGAAGGTGGGCGGGTAGGGCAGATGGGGTTTCCTTTCCTGAGGCCCTCCCTCCTTATCCCACAGTGCAGTCCTGTTCAAGGCAGCCCTTTCAGTTGTCTCCATGGCTACTGAGGCTGGAATTCTCTAAACTCTTGTTGTGGTCACACTCTGAGGAGGATACAGTGGGAGTAGCCCACGGTGCATTGTTACAAGCCAGCTGAGGCCAGAACAAATCATTCTTAAATGTACTTTCCCTGCAGAAAGCTAGGGTCTAGGGTAAGGAACTTGCTCGTTATTTCCCCCTGGTAAAACTTTTGTCTCCTGTCTCCAGAGCGCCAGGCCAAGGGCTCGCTGGCCTATCAGAATATATTTGAGTGCATGAACTGGCCAATGAGGAGTGTGCTTCTTAGGGCAGGAAGCCGCCAGACCTGGGTCTGTTTACTTGCCCCCCCCATCTCCTACCCCCACAAACACACCAGGCATGTTTGTGCTCTTAGGAAGTAGATCTTAGATCACAGGCCTAGCTATCAAAGTCATTGTCACTGACAGCAGGAGCGGCAGATGGACACGGGAAATGGTACGTTCAGCCGGCTTCTTGGATGTGGGGAGGAGGAGGATGCGGTAGAGGAGACGCAGTAAGGACGCGTCCCTTCAAGGCAGCTGAGGCCGGGAGGTGGTGGCACACGCCTTTAATCCCAGCACTTGGGAGGCAGAGGCAGAGGCAGGTGGATTTCTGAGTTCGAGGCCAGCCTGGTCTACAGAGTGAGTTCCAGGACAGCCAGGACTACACAGAGAAACCCTGTCTCAAAAAACAAACAAAACAAAATAAAAACAACAAAAAACCAACCTCCCCCCGCCCCCAAAAAAATCAAGGCAGCTTAGTCTGTTTCTCATCTGGCTCCACTGGATCGGACCACCCAGATCCAGCTGGCTGGAGTTGGACTAGACCTCTCCCTTTGAGCCTCGGTGCTGTGGCTTGTCTGGGCTCTCTTGTCCCGCATCTCTGTAATCTGGGCGGTGTTGGCCGAGGGTCTTGGGGAATCTTGGGATTCGGACTGGGACTCTTGAACAGGGTACGTGGGTGAGGAGTGGGGTGAGGTAGAGAGAGCTGCGTGGATTGTGAAGGTTAGGACACTGGTCCTGTGACTGCCGCGTCCTCCCCCTAAAATTTCAACAAACCTCGTGCAGCATCCCCGGGAGCACCTGGGATCCTCAGGGGTGGGGAGGGGTGGGGGGGTGGGGGAAGGCAGACGCAGCCAGCCTGGAGCGCAGCGGACTATGGAATGACGCCGATTTACTGGAACAGCGAGCGGCCCTAACCTTTCCGAAATGAAGGTTGAATGCCAAAGGGTCTGAGGGTCGTGTCTATAAACAAAGATAGCCACCGGGAAGCCTGTCTAGGAGCGAGATTGGGAGTGGGAGGGGTGGTGGTGGTTTATTGTTGTTGTTTTGGTTTGGTTTTTTGGTTTGGTTTTTTGATACCCGGACCTGGTTACTGTAGCTGAAGCAAAGGGACTCTGCAAGCTGTCTTTACCGCTTTGGGCTTTCCCTCCGCTCGCTCAGTCCTTCCCTTTACTCTTCCACAAAACTCCCTGAGCGCCACCTGTTTGCCTGTGGATCTCCGCATCTGTTTCCATCCGATGCTGGATGAAGCCTCTCAGGAGAAGGAGATGAAGTTCCTGTCTTCGATCATAGCAGAGTATCATTAATAGTGTCAGGGGTTGGCTTTCTCCCGCGGGATGGGTCTCACGGATAAGCTGTTCCCTCAGTCTCTGCGCCATCTTTATCCTTGAACATCGTGTAGGCAGAGCAGATTTGGGGGTGAAGGTTGGTGGGTTGATGTCCCCCTTCCTCCACTGGAAGTCCCACCTGGCTACAGGAGGTGACCACTTAAGCCTCCGTATCCCTTGCTGGTAGGAATCTCTGCGAGGATCACTAACATAGACACCCCCATCCCAGGCGTCCTGCTAGTCCCAGAGAGCCCTCCCCGCCACTGATTTCCAATCGCACTCCCAGCCCTCTCCGCACCCCCCACACGTGATCCCCATCCCATTCCCTCACCCCCTTTCCTACCCAGTTCCCTCGCTCCATCCAGCCTAGATGACTATTTTGATTTCCTTTATGATGGGATTCAAACATCTGCCTTCCTTTCTTTGGGTCTGTTTATCCCAAATATGATTATCCTGTATTTTATGGCTAATATCCACTTACAAGTGAGTACATACCATGCCTGTCTTCCTGGGTCTAGATTACCTCACTCAGGATGATATTTTCTAGTTCCATTCATTTGCCTGCAAATTTTATGATGGCCTTATATTTTAGCTGAATCGTATTTCATTGTGTAGACAGATGCTATCCACGCTTCAGTTGAGACATACAGGTTGTTTCCCGTTTCTGGCTGTTGTGAATAAAGCTGCTATAAACACAGCTGAGCAAGTGTCCTTGTGGAATAGTGGGGAATCGTTTGGGTGTGTGCCCAGGAGTCTTGGTGTATAGCCAGGTCTCGGTGTAGAATGATTCCCAATTTTATGAGAAACCACCAAATTGATTTCCAAAGTGGTTGTACAGATTTGCACTCCCACCAGCAATGGAAGGGTGTTCCCTTGCTCCACACCATCACTAGCATGTGCTGTCACTTTAAGGTGGATTCGTCACATCGTTTTGATCTGCATTTTCCTGGTGAATAAGGACAACAAACACTTCTTTAAGTCCTTCTCAGCCATTAGATTGAGAAACCGCTCTTTAGTTCTGTACCCCATTTTTTAATTGGGTGATTTGGTTTATAGGTGTCTAATTTCTTGAGTCCTTTATATATTTTGGATATTAGTGCCCTGTCAGATGCAGGGTTGATGAAGACCCTTTTCCATTCTCTAGGCTGCAGTTTTGTCCTTCTGGTGTCCTTCCCCTTGCAAAGCTTTTCAGTCACATGAGATCTTATTTATCAATTGTTTATCTTAGTAACTGAGCTATTGCTGTTCTGTTCAGGAGTTTGTCTCCTGTACCAATGTTCCTAAGGTACCTCAACGCAGTACCTTACCTTCTCTTCTCTTAGATTTAGAGTTTTTGTTTTTATGTTGAAGTCTTTCATACACTTGGACTTGAGCTTTGTGCAGGGTCGTAGTTACGCATCTACTTGCATTCTTCTTCTACATGCAGGCATCCGGTTTGAGCAGCGCCATTTGTTGAAAATGTTTTTTTGTTGTTGTTTTTCCTTTGTATGGTTTTGAACTCTTTGTCAAAAATCAAGTATCCATTTGGAGAGATGGCTCGGGGTTAAGAGCCCTAGCTGCTCTTCCAGAGTATCTGGGTTCAATTCCCAGCACCCACACAACAGCTAACAAGTATCTGTCACTCCAGTCCCAGGGGATCTGACACCATCACACAGACCTACATGCAGGCAAAGCATCAATGTACATAAATAAAAATTGTTAGTTTTTAAATGTGTATGTAAGGCCAGAGGTGTGTGTGTGTGTGTGTGTGTGTGTGTGTGTTTGTTTGTTTGTTTTGGAGGTACTGAGTTACAGGCAGTAGTTAGCCACCCAAGGTAGGTGCTGGGATTTGAACTGACGTCCTCTGCAATAGCAGCAATTGCTGTCCGACCTTCTCTCCAGTGGGACTCACTCACCTTGCAAGCAAATTAGGTACTGAGTTTACAGTATAAAGACACAAGCACATGTGAATAGAATTCACGTACATACAGCACAATAAAGATACCCCTCAGAGCTTTTATGACTCTTACTTAGAGCTACAATTTGTCAGTTTTTGTGCCGACTCTTAATTTGACTGTTCTTTATAGTCTTAATGAATCCTAATCTGAACTCTGCACTGTTGGGGACTTGAGTTTTAATGGAAGCAATGCAGAAAATGTAGATGCAAGAACACAGGTGCTACCCTGGTTAAAAGCACGGTTAAAAGTAACAGTTTGTTTTGGTTTTATTTATTTTTTAAAGGTACTGTTTTTACTTATGCTTTTAGAATTCAAGAAGGCTACCCTAGTGGCGCTCAGGGGCGATAGAAGGTTTTTCCCATGGAAGCGGTGCCTCTGTCTTTGGCTATGCGAGTAGCATCCCCTCCAGCACTACCCCGGGGCACCGGATTACCAGTGATATTCCCCAAAGGCAGTGGGCTTCTGGCAAGAGGACTCACGATAATCCCGTCATTGAGCGATCACCGCAGCCCTAAGGGTCCTGGGTGCCAATAATAAAACTCGGGGTACTGGGCCTGAGGATAATCCTATTATTCTTTGTGCATTACCGCAAGCCATGCTTGGGGGGAGGGGGACTGTCCAGCCTCAATGGCTGTAAATGCCTGGACAACCATAGCCGCATGTCGCCTTTGAGCAAACCTCATCTTGCACAGGCACCACAGGCCCACAAAGAAGACAAGCAACAAGAGATCAGTCATGGCCCCCATTCCCGCCCAGTCCTTTAGATGATTCATGGCGGCAGCAATACAGGATAACAGTCCAGTAGTCAATCCAGCATCCACAGGCATAGGAATCCATCTGGGTATGCGGGCAACTATGGCAATGGGAAATTGCTCCACATCCCAACACCGGGCATAAAAACAGATCTCATTACATTCTAAACTTTCTAAATTTCGAACACTGCTATTACTTACAATAAGCACAAAAGGTGGCCATACACACACAGGGGTGGGAAGAAAGGTAACATTAAGATTAAAAGGCCCCACCTCTCACAAGACAGGGTTAGTATCTGCTGTAGGTCTAGGGGCATCAGGATCAAACCAATCACCTAAAAGGCTCAGAGGAAGACCAACTAAATGTGGCCACCCCATGAACACCACCCCCTATCATCACAAAAGGGGTTAGATCTGTACACCTACCATTAACACCACATAACAGCCAAAGATCAACAGGGTTGGAGGTGGTCACTTGAACTGGATCTTGATCAGCAAAATTTCTTCCTGCAAATGTTCTATTGTAGCCGGTACTAATTCCTGGTGAAAAGGTGAAATATCCCTTATCTGTCCAGACAACTGTTTTTGATTGACATCCTGTCCACGGAAGAAAGACTTCTCGTTTGCTAGAACAATGGAGAGCCCACTTGGGCTGGTGGGGTACCGGCTTCTCAAACTCACTTTTTGCCGGCCACCATCCACTCACCCAAGAAGCATTAACCTTATATGTGGTAGATGTTGTGGGAGCATCAAACCAGGCTGCAGATCGATTATATAAGGATATGCAATTACTACTATCACTAATATTCCTTATCCTAAAAAGGCATAAACTTCCTACCAAACTAAAATTTCTATCTTCATTAATACTAGCCAACTCTTTATCCAAAGGCAAAAGGGACAAATCTAGACTCTTATTAGTACTAAAAAGGCGGGGATACACTTTTGCATCATGACATATCGGCATGAGTCTCAGGGACACCGACAGAATCCCCTATCGTGGCTCCACCTGCACTGGTGTCCAGGTCAGGCTGATGATCGCCAGCATTAACAGAATCCTCATTTTTGTTGTACTTTCTTGTAAGTCTCTCAGGGACCCACAACGGTTCTTGACGATCCTGGGGAAACACATAAACAGACCCTCTCACCCACGCCAATACTGGGTCTGGACCATGCCATAAACCAGTGATCACATCTTTCCATTTGACATAGCCCTTCAAACCTCCCCCTTGACGCTGATGTCAATCAGCGGCGGAGAGGCCATCACCATCCAAATTTAAAAAATTAAGGGTAAAAAGGGCTAAGGATATTCTTTCCTTGGGGGTCCTGCCATGACCTATTCCCCCTTTTTGTTTTATTAAGCATTCTTTCAGGGTACGATGAGCATGCTCTACAATGCCCTGTCCCTGAGGATTATAGGGCAAGCCATGATTAAGTTGAATATCCATTTGTTTACAAAAGGTAATGAATGATTCTGCCATATAGGCTGGTCCATTATCAGTCTTTAGCTGTTGAGGTTTTCCCCACGCCGCCCAGGCTCCTAAACAATGTCCAATGACATTGCGAGCCTTTTTCCCGCTCAAAGGGGTGGCATGAATAATACCCGAGCAGGTGTCCACAGACACATGAACAAATTTTAAGGCTCCAAATTCTGAAATATGTGTAACATCCATCTGCCATATTTTTAATGGCAGCAATCCTTTAGGATTCACCCCAACACCAGGTGGGTGAGTATAAACCACGCATTGTGGACAGTCTAAGACCACCTGTCTGGCATCTGCTCTAGACAGATGGAACTTCTGTTGAAGGGTCTTAGTATTTACATGAAATTGCTGATGAAATTGTCTAGCTAGATCCAGGGATGAGCTTAGGGAAACACACTCTATCCTAGTCCATTGATCTACAACATCATTTCCTTCACTCAAAGGTCCGGGCAAGACGGTATGTGCTCTAATATGCTGTATATAAAAAACATTCTTTTCTTAACCAAATTAATTTTTGCAATTCCTGTAACAAGGCACACACAGTACTACTCATTTTAATGGGGCCTGCCAATTCCAAAATCTTGACTGTATTCACTACATAAGCTGAATCAGAAATCAAATTAAGCTGGGCGGTGGTGGTGCATGCCTTAATCCCAGCACTTGGGAGGCAGAGGCAGGCGGATTTCTGAGTTCGAGGCCAGCCTGGTCTACAGAGTGAGTTCCAGGACAGCCAGGGCTACACAGAGAAACCCTGTCTCAACCAAAAAAAAAAAAAAAAAATCAAATTAAATGCAAAAGAAAATCTTTTAAATACCTCAATAACAATCTTCAACTCAACAATTTGGGGGGAATCCCGGTTGGAATTGACATAATACAGGGTTTTTATATTCAATCATACAGGCTCCGCAGCCTGTTTTAGAACCATCTGTAAACACATTCGGTGCCCCTTTAAGTGGACAAGGGGAGGTTATCCTCAGAAAGACCACGGGGTGTTCCTTAAAAAATGACAATAGCGGGTGCTTTGGATAATGATTATCTATCAGCCCATCAAACCCACAATGCAATATAGCCCATTCATCCACAGTGCCACATAAGATCCTAACCTGTTGACTGGAACATGGCACTATGAGCGAAGCCGGGGACATGCCAAAGAATTGTAGACTTTGTTGGATTCCAACCCGAGCCAGCCTAGCAACTGCTATGGGGTAATGTTCTATTGCTTTTGCAGGGGAAACTTTAGGATAGATCCAAAGCAGTGGTCCATCCTGCCATAACAGCCCTGTAGGCTGATTATAGGTGGGAAGAATGCACAGAACAATGGCTTGACCTTCTTTCCATCGATATAGATTTGCACTCTGTCATCTTTCCTCAACCTTATGCAAGGCTTCTCTTGCTTCAGCAGTCAATTGCCTAGGAGAATTTAAAGCCGAATCTCCTACCAAAATATTATATAATGGCTTCAATTCATAATTTGGCAATTTTAAATAACCCCTAATCCAATTGATATCCCCTAATAACCTTTGAAAGTCATTTAAAGTCTGTAGATTCTCTTTTCTCAGCTCAATTTTTTTGCAGAACAATTTGTTTCATGCATATCTTGGCTCCTAAATAATTCACCGTCTTACCCTTTTGCACTTTTTCAGGGGCAACAAACAAATTTTTAGCTTCTAATAACTTGACTAATTCTCCATAGGCGGTATCCAAAATTTGTTCATCCTTGGCAGTCAATAAAATATCATCCATGTAATGGACGCATTTTAAGGCGGGGAATTTCTGTCTTAATGGGGCAGTGGCTTTTCCGACAAAGAGTTGACACATAGTGGGACTATTGGCCATACCTTGTTGGTAAAACTACCCGCTCTAATCTCTGATCAGGCTCCTCATGATTACAAGACAGGACGGTGAAGGCAAACCTTCCACTATCCTTGGCACACAGAGGAATGGAGAAAAAACAATCTTTTATATCACTATAACAGGCCATCAAGCAGGTAAGGATGAAAGAAGCAGGAGCCCTCACTGTACTGGGCTCATAATCTGCATTTGTTGATTAATAGCACGCAGATCATGTAACAACCTTCATTTTCCCGACTTCTTCTTAATTACAAAAATGGGCGTATTCCAGGGGAAATAGATGGTCTAATGTGGTTTAGGGACAATTGTTCAGCCACCAGGGCCTTGGCAGTGCTCAGCTTTTCAGAGGAGAGCAGCCACTGAGGAACCCATACCGGCTCCTCTGTTTTCCAGGTAATAGGAATACCTTCCTCAGCAGCCCCTAGGAAAAACCCAGGCCTTGTTTTTTCTGTCTCTGTTGAGCAGGTATAGGGCTCGTACGGCCCTGTAAATACCTCCCTATTCCAGGACCTGGAACATAACCCATGCTCTGCATGATTCTTTTGGCATTATCAGAATACTCATTGCTCAGTTTGAATCCCATATCTTTCAGTAAGTCTTTTCCCCAATGGGATATTGGTAATTCCAGTACATAGGGTTGCACAAACCCAGAATCTCCCACCTGATCTTGCCATGTCAACTGTCTTGCACTCGTATCCAGAGCTTTTACATAACCAAGTCCTTGTAAAGTTTGAGAGGAGGCCTGCAATGGCCAGCCTGTAGGCCAGTCCTTTTTAGCTATGATGCTTCTATCTGCACCTGTATCTAAAAGGCCCAGAATCTTTTTACCATCTACCTTTATCTCCAAAACTGGTCTTTGATCTAAATCTATAGATAAAAAGGTTAAATCCGTTCCTGTGGACCCAAAGCCACCTTTCCCTCTTTCCTTTAGGGTGGGCCGCAAAGCATTCATGTGGACTGGGTAATAAAAGTAGCTGGGCAATCCGATCCCCAGGAGAAATTGCAGAGATCCTTTTAGGGGATTCTACCATGATTTTCACGATCCCAGTCTAATCCGGATCAATAACTCCTGGGTGAACTCTGAGTCCTCTCAGAGCTGAAGATGACCTTCCTAGGAGTAACCCAACTGTGCCAGGCTCAAGGGGTCTTTTGAAATCGGTCTCTATTAATTGGACCCCCATCTGAGGTCTTAATACAAGTCTGGTGGTGGAACTCTGTTTGAATCGTTCATTGAATTTTCTAACCGAAAGTTTAACACTCCTCTGTATTCCTCATGTATAAGTCATAGTTCTCTAAAGGAACAATACTGATAGAATAGCCTGTGCTCCTAACCACTCTCCAGCGTCTTCTGCTTCTTTGATACTTATGTAAGCCAGGGTGGGCTTATGCTCATTACAACCCTCCTGTCTTCTCCCATCATAACATGTTTAAGTAGGTTTTGGGTTTTTTTTTTTTTTTTTTTTTTTTTTTGAGACAGGGTTTCTCTGTGTAGCCCTGGCTGTCCTGGAACTCACTTTGTAGACCAGGCTGGCCTCGAACTCAGAAATCCACCTGCCTCTGCCTCCCAAGTGCTGGGATTACAGGCATGCGCCACCACCGCCCGGCTGTTTTGTTTGTTTTTTGTTTTTTGTTTTTGTTTTTGTAGAAAATGTATGTGTTGCGAGATATTTCCTATCTATTCACTTTGAGGCAGTGAGAGGCCAGTGATTGGAGGGTAGAGGGAGGAGGAGGAGGAGCTAAGAAGGGAAGGGAAGGGAGGGGGAGGGGGCTCAGTGGACCACAGGAGCGGAGAGAGAGGGAGACAGGGATATCCATCCTGAAGATGGCTTCAGACGTATTTCTGGTGTTTCAGAAAGGTTAGAAATATTGGGATAAGACTTTATCATTGTAAATTGGCATTGTGTAATTGGGAGTTTTATATACATAAATATATTTGGTTAACTATTCAGATTTAACAGCCATGCTTTGCCGGATACTTGGAAGGAGTGGGTGCTGGGCAGAAGCGGGGGACTCCCACCATTTATAAAGTCTGTGGTGGAGAGGAAACAGCTGGGATGCTGTGAGCGCTAGCTGGGAAAGATTGGCTCGGCGGCGACAGTGAGAGCTGACCTGAGCGAGACCCGCCAGGACTTGCGGAAGACACCTGGCGGGGCGGTACTGTTTATTAAATATTACCCACTACGTGTGTGTCCTTGTTAAAAATAATACACGGAAAACAATCATTCTTTGCTTGCCCGTTCCTTTGTTTTAGGTGAATTCTCTCCCCTATATTGTTGTCTAGTCCGCTTAGGAAAATAAATTAGCCGGGCGGTGGTGGCGCACGCCTGTAATCCCAGCACTTGGGAGGCAGAGGCAGGCAGATTTCTGAGTTCGAGGCTAGCCTGGTCTACAGAGTGAGTTCCAGGACAGCCAGGGCTACACAGAGAAACCCTGACTCAAAAAAACAAATAAATAAATTAAAAAAGGAAAATAAATTAATGTCATCACCTTTTGCACCACCTGAATACTACATTTAAATATTTTTAGTTTTAATGATTTTATTTTTTTATTGGAAATAATTTTTTTTTCGTACAGCATGTGCTGTTCATGATTCACCCTCCTTCTCCTCTTCCCAGATCTCCTCCAGCACCTTGCCTTCCTCCTCTGTTTAGAAAACAATCAGCCGAATAAAGCAAACCGGAATAAAACAAAAGGTACAAAGCACACACATACAGACACCCACAGCCTCAAACAACAGCATATCAAAACCTAAAACTCATACAGTAGAAGCAGTAGATAGACCCTCCTAAGCAACACAAGGCCAATCTTCAAAACCACCGCTGCCGAGTTCATGCTGTGTCCAGCATCTACTGCTGAGACAGGCCGAGGCTCAAGTGTGGCTTCTATACCCAGTGCACCTCCGTTGGGGAAAACTAACAAGGAATCCCTAGCAAGTGGCTATCAGTTGGACATAGCTTCTTACTACATTTAAATTTTCAAATGTAGCTGGGAGCGGCGGTTCGTGGCTTTAATCTTGGCACTCTGAAGGAAAAGACAGGAGGATTTCAAGTCCAAGGCCAACCCTTGGCGCGCCAGGAGCTCATGATTAGAAAGGACTCGATAGGCCGGGCGGTGGTGGCGCACGCCTTTAATCCCAGCACTTGGAAGGCAGAGGCAGGTGGATTTCTGAGTTCGAGGCCAGCCTGGTCTACAGAGTGAGTTCCAGGACAGCCAGGGCTACACAGAGAAACCCTGTCTCAAAAAACAAAAAACAACAAAAACAAACAAAAAAAAAAACAAAAAAAACAAAAACAAAAAACAAACAAACAAACAAAAAAGGACTCGATAGAGACACGCATTTTAGAAAGATGTCACTATCATTTACGTTTCCACACGCGTGTCTATGTGTGGGCATGTGTCTGACGTGCTTGTTGTGGAGGCCAGAGGGAGCTGGAGCTGGAGTTCCGTGCAATTGTGGATTTCCCAACCTAGGTGCTGGGAACTGTTGTCCAGTTCTCTGCAAGAGCAGCATTCTGTTCAGCAATCTCTCCGGTCCTTAAATCATACGTTTGCTGTAGTCTCTCCGGTCCTTAAATCATACGTTTGCTGCATTTGGGAAGTGGGTTTGTATAGCACACACGCGTGGAACATGGGTGTTCCCTCAGCGTATTGCATTTGAGACTCATCGTGACGTATGTGTCGAGACTCTTCCTTAGTTCCTGAGTAGACGGACGGTGTGCCCCCTTGAAGCAGAGCCAAGACTCTCTATCACTGAACACACCGTGTCAATTCACCTCCTATGAACCTGATTTTCCTTTGTCCCGGTGCTGCAGTGCTCACACAGAACCCCTGTGGGTTCTGTTGTGTATTTGCACCTCCGAGTTTACATTCCATTAATAATTTATTCTTTTAAAAGATTTTTTGTAAAAAAAAAAAAAAAAATGCTGGGCGGTGGTGGTGCACGCCTTTAATCCCAGCACTTGGGAGGCAGAGGCAGGCCTGGTCTACAGAGTGAGTTCCAGGACAGCCAGGACTACACAGAGAAACCCTGCCTCAAAAAACAAAACAAAACAAAACAAAACAAAACAAAACAAAAGATTTTTTGTTAGTCATTTAACATAACAGGGCTTAGTAAACACTTAACACTTTCTTCATTACTTTTATGTGCTTGTGTGCGTGTGCGTATGTGTGTGTGTGTGTGTGTGTGTGTGTGTGTGTATGTGTTTGAATCACTGAGTAACCTGTCTACCTAGACTCCATCCTACGGATGGAGGCTCTGTGGGAGTCCGCATTCCCACTCAGGAATAGGCAACACATTCTAGACATCTCTGTCCTTGGGAGCAGCAGAGCAGCAGCCCTGCACCCTGCATGCTGGGAGGTGAGAAAACTGCAGCACTGTGGGATTAGAGAAGTGCCCCCAAGACACAGCTGCTATGGTCGGTTCTTACAAGTCACATATGTGGAGTCCCACACATCCCCCGCACGACACAAAACAGCTAAAGCTTTAAATACAGACAATAATTATACAAAACTAGATATATGATTTAAAAGAAATATACCTTGTGGGGCAGGGGCGATGCTGCCCTCAGTGTCTTCGTCTTTTTGGACCCTGTCTGCTCTGGGTCCTCTCAGCTTCAGATTTACATGTCTCCCTTTCTCCCTGTCTAGTTACCTTCAAATGCACAAATGAACTCACACAGGGGGGGGGGAACACCTACAAAGTGTGGGATGCCTTTAGGTTTTGTAATTGTTTTCAAAAACATAAAGTGGTTCACAGTGGTGTGAATCCCTGTGCAAGCAAGTGAGTCTCGAGGATTGAATTCAGGTTTAAAGAAGGCTTCAAGACACCTTTTTCTTTCTTCCTTACTTTCTGTATTCTGAAACAGCCTCTCACTATGCTAGCTTCAAACTCAGATCAGTCTGTTCCACACCCCAGTGCCGAGGTTGATGCCTCCACACCCCAGTGCTGAGGTTAATGGCATACGCTGGTGCATCTGGCAAACCCCTTCCCCCCACTCCTTTTTTTTAAACCACAGAGTAGATATCCTTTCTAAAGTGAGCGCGATCACCAATTTCAAGCAAGGTACTGGTGGTCATCAGCTTCAGTTGTGCAAGGTCAAGCACAACTTTAAAAGATGCCACGTTGTGCTTCTTTTCATGAGCTGGCAATGATGGCGCAGGCCTTGAATCCCAGCACTTGAGAGGCAGAGGACAGTCTGGTCATACAGAATGAGTTCCAAGTCAGGGCTTTTCTTTCTCTCCCTCTCCCTCTCCCTCTCCCTCTTCCTCTCCCTCTTCCTCTTCCTTTTCCTCTCCCTCTCCCTCTCCCTCTCCCTCTCCCTCTCCCTCTCCCTCTCCCTCTCCCTCTCCCTCTCCCTCTCCCTCTCCCTCTCCCTCTCCCTCCCCCTCCCCCTCCCCCTCCCCCTCCCCTCCCCCTCCCCCTCCCCCTCCCCCTCCCCCTCCCCCTCCCCCTCCCCCTCCCCCTCCCCCTCCCCCTCCCCCTCTTTAAAAGCCAGGTTTCTCCATGGATGTACCCATGGAACTTACTCTATAGACCAGGCTGGCCTCAAACACAGGGATCCATCTGCCTCTGCCTTTCCAGTGCTGGGATTAGGGGGCTCTGCTGGTGAGACAGTTCAACTATTGAGAATACTGGCTGCTCTTACAGAAGTCCAGAGATTATCAGCAACCACACGGTGGATCACGGCCATCTATAATGGGATCGGATGCCCTCTTCTTGTAAACATGTGCACATGCAGACCAAATACGGCTACATTAAAAAAAAAATACATTGAACAAAAGATTAGCCAGGCAGTGTTGGCACAGGTCTTTGAGTAGGGGCAGGTGGATCTGTGAATTCCAGGTTCACCTGCTCTACAGAGTGAGTTTCAAAACACTCAAGGCTACACAGGGAAACCCTGTCATGAAAAACCAAGGAGGGTGGAGGAGAGCCCTGAGCCCTCGGCCCACACAGTAACTGCTCTTACATAGAGAACCATATCCCAAAAAATAAAATAAAGAAAACAAGATCCCATGATTAACCAGGTATGTCAATTTCTACATATTGTATTAGTATGTGCATGGGTGTGTGAATGTATTTATACATACTGTGTGGCGTTGGAAACCTTTGAGCTGGAGTTGTAGGTAATTGTGAACCACCATGTCGGCGCTGAGAACCCATGTCGCCATCTCTCCAGTCCTGTGGGTCGTTAAGAAGTTTTAACGCATCTGTACAAGGTCTGTAGCCCAAGATTTTGGCTCCAAGTCACAGTGGAACTGGTCTTCATTTTAGAGTATTTTCTCCTGCGAGTTTCACAAACAGGGGCTGTAACAATATTGTAATAACATCATGTTTCTCAGGACCCAGACATTTTATTAGTGTGCATGTGTGGGCAAATGCCTTAGGTTCTGATGCTGAAATAAATGCCTAAGAGCAGCTTCAAGTTTATCTAGCCACAGATAATCATTCTAACCATCAACCGTCAGAAATGTCAAGATGCTGTTGCAGTTTGACTTGGTGACCTCCTTGCCTATTGGATGGTTTGGGGCGATCTTCTTCCTAAAACGGTGGAAGCTTTTTGACGCCATCCGTACCTACAGTTCAATCCATTGCAGTTAGATGCATTAGTTGCGTGAAATAGTTGCTGAGTATGGCTGTGGTAAACAAGTTGGGGAGGAAAAGTGTATCTGGCTGACAATTCCAATCACTGTTCATCATCAAAGGAAGTCAGGACAGGGACTCAAACAGCAGGAGCCTGGAAGCTGATGCAGAGGCCGAGGTGGAGGGCAGCTCACTGACCACCAGCCCAGGGGTAGCACCGTCCATAATGGGCTGGGCCCTCCCCCATCTCTCACCAGGTGAGAAAATACTCTGCAGACTAGCCTACGTCCAGTCTTAGGAAGGCATTTTCCTGTTTTGGTTCCTTCCTCTCAAATGATTCCAGCCTGTGTCAAGTTGATATAAAATTAGCTAGAACTGTGCAAGAACACGTAAAAGGAAACAGTGCCTGTGTGTAACCTCCAGCTGGGTGAGCTTCATACACGCCAGAGACTGGTGAGAATAGCCTTGTTTCTCTAATGTCCTCAGTTTGACAATCTCATCCCCCCCACTCCCACCCCCACCCCACCCCACCCCACCTCCGTCTTTTTCCAGACAGGAATCCTGGAACTGGCTTTTTGACTAGGCGAGCCTCGAACTCAGAGATTCACATGTCTCTACCTCCCAATAGTTGTGCAATCTTTTATTCAGAAGCAACCTTTCCTATTCATTTTTTCACCGTCTCTAATATTGAACCTAACAAGTCTCCATTTTGAACCTAACATTTAGATTTTTTTATTTACGTATATAAGAAAGTATGGACATGTGTGTGAAGTATCCCCAGAGGCCACGAGAGGACATTAGATGCTGTAAAGTCCAATATCATCCTGCAAGCCCAGCCTGCCTAGGAACTATGCAACTCCCGGGAATACTGGGAATTGTAGTTCTTGGGAGATAGCAACGCCTCATGGGAAAGTATGGTGGCCTATAGGTTTGCCTTAATGAGCCCCACAACCTTTGGCTAGAGGCCGTTTTTAGCTGGGAAATTCTAGGGAATGGTCCTGTCCAAAGTCCATCTCTTGGTCAGTATTTAATATTTAATAAAGCTTGCTTCATGTTTGGCCCAAAATGGTGGAGCTGGTTTTTTTGTTGTTGTTTTTTGTTTTTGTTTGTTTTTTTGTTTGTTTTTTGTTTGTTTGTTTGTTTGTTGGCGAATCTCGGGATTAGCAATGCCTGAAAGCTAGAATTACAGTCGTGAACTGCCAGGGGTGGGTGCTGGGAACAGAAGTCTGGTCCTGCCCCAAAGCTGCAGATGCTTAGTCCCGAAGCTGTGCTCCCAGCTCCTCGGCCCAGCATCTTAGCACTCGCATTAGCCCCAGCGCTTGTTTTCACCACAACAAAGAAACATCCGGTGCAGCAGCGCGGATGGCAAACGCGGTTCCACCCGAAAGCCTCTGGGGGGCGCTGCTCTCACCTTCTCAGACCCACACACAGTCGTGCGCTTGTACACACAATTAAAAAAGAAATCCTTCAGAAAAGCGTTTGGTTTCCAATCCTGTTCTTATTTTGTTTCTGGTGGGCGAGGGGGCGGCGAGGGCTGGGCGCAGGACGGCGCAGAAACTCAGCAAAGGTTCCAGCCCTAAGGTGCCCATCTAGCCCTGCATTCTTCCTGGAAGGTTATTGGTCTTTGGAATCGGCTTTGAAGGGAGACCACAATAGACAGAGAGTAGAAAGGCAGAGATTTTGCCGCTCATTATAGTCCTCAAAAGAGTTTCCCACCCAAACCTAAGGTCTATAATAACCTCCACGCCCCCCGAGCTGCCCTCTGCACCCTCTACTGGCGCTCAGTGGGAGCCCCACTGAGTGGGTGACAGCAGGATTGTGCGATTTGGAGAGGTGTCGAGTGTATAATTTGATCTCGACCTTCCCTGGTTACCCGGGCATCTTCTGTCCCTCTGGCTTGGGAGGCGGGCCGAGGGCTCGCCGGCCTATCATGGTCTTATCTGAGTGCGTGTTCTGGCCAACGGGGCGCCGGCTCCCTCGGTGAGGCGTTCTGCTGCTCTCAGGTCTGCGTCTTTCTTTCCTTGGTCGTTTGTTCTTTGGAAGTAGATACTAGATCCCAGGCCTGGGTATCCCGGTCGCTTTCACGGACTGCAGGAGCGGCAGGCGGACACCAGGACACCCGGAGGCTGGAAATGGTGCGTGGGACCAGGCATCCCAGATGGACGGGAGTGGCGAGAGGGTAAGATGGACGGGGAGGGGTGAGGATGCTGCAGTTTGGCGGGATGGGTAAGTCACCTCCCATGAGCGGCTGAGTCTGATCTGGCTCCTCTGGGCCCGGCTGCTCGGGTCCCGCGTCAGGAAGCCGGGCTTGCAGCCCTGTCCCTTGTTCCGTGCTGCGGCATCTCTGGACAGATGGGTACCAGCAGCCCCAGTCTCTGCAGTCTGGGCGGTGGGGGAGCATTAGGAGTAAGTGGGGCTCATGTGCGAGATTGTGGGGCAGTGGAATCTGCGTGGATGATGAAGGTTAGGACATTGGTCCTATGACTGCTTCGCTCTCGCCCTAAAATATCGCCATACTCCATTCAGTGTCTCGGGGCGCAACTATACAAAGCACCCGTGACTCTCAATTAGAGAGAGAGAGAGAGAGAGAGAGAGAGAGAGAGAGAGAGAGAGAGAGAGAGAGAGAGAGAGAGAGAGAGAAAGAGAGAGAAAGAAAGAAAGAAAGAAAGAAGGAAGGAAGGAAGGAAAGAAAGAAAGAAAGAAAGAAAGAAAGAAAGAAAGAAAGAAAGAACCGAGGCCGAGAAGCAGCCAGATTCGATCCCAACGGGCTGAGACCACTTTATTGGAACAGCGAGGGGCTCTCACCTTTGGGGATGAAGGTTGAGTACACTTACAAGGGACTGGGGCTCCGGGCGGGGAGGGGTGGAGGGGCGGAGGGGGGGTTCGTTTATTTGCATAAGTAGCCACGCGAAGCTTCAGCTATTTTTCTATGGTTTGACTGGAAGCTGGAAGGGTTGGTTGTTTTTCATACCCGGGTATATTGTTGCTGCAAGTCGAGCAGGATGGTCGAACTGGGACTGTGCACTTCTTTATGGCTAGGGGGTTGGCTATTTCCCGACCCGACCCAATCCAATTCCTCAAGACCTGAGGTTTTTAATCCACCGAACAGCAGCTGCAGTTAAAGCAGGGAAAAGCAAGCCTCTGTGGATTCATTCATTTTGCTTTCCCTTCTCCTACTTAAGAATGCACAGTGGCTTAGAGTCGTGGCTCTTGTCTTTTTTTTTTTTTTTTTTTTTTTCGGTTCTTAATTCATTCCTTTTTCTCTCTGCCAGTGCTTAGATTAGGTCACATCACAGGGACCTTATTTCTCTCCTTCCAAACCTGACTGAGAGAGGCACTCCCCCTCATGCCTGTAGAACCGAAGGCTGTTTCTCCCTCCAGGCGTCATTCAACATGGCTGCCCCAGCCTTGATGCTGTAACTCATCCAGCCAATCTCCGCTCAGCTCGCGTTCCACCAAACCTCTAACGTCATTTATCTTACAGGGACCTCCAAGAGCCTTGAGCCCGTTATGTCAGCAACAGACAGAGACATGTTCCTGTTGTTGAAATTGGCATTCCCGACCTGCACACCAAGTCAGGCCCAGCCCCCCTGGTCTCAGTAATAAAACAGAGCCAAGTAATTCGTGGAGAGTAGAAAAGATCTATTCCATGTCTGGTCTTTGGAAAGAGGAGGAAGAGATATGGTGAGGCCCCTAAGCCTGTCGTCAAGGTCCTGAAGTGAGATCAAGGTGAAGTAGAGGCCAGGGATGTGGGTAAGCAGGCAGTCCAAGTCCAGGTGTGGCCTTGCAGGGACCCACCATGGGCTCCACGCCCATCCTGCTAGGTGAACTGCTAAGGCATTTAAGTCCCTTTCTGAGAGGCAAGCTACCTGCTCTGATTGGCGCCTTCTCCTTCTTTCAGCCTGAGATTCCGGAGGAAATCCCCATTCCTTTGGGGGTCCACTGTTTCAGAGTCTCTTAGAATATCCTCAGTTCTCTCAGGCAGGCTACGGTGGCAGGATTTATTGAATACTCAGATTCATCAGCATCGTTGTTTCATTGGTGGTGATTTGCCGTGTAAGCCTGACCTTCCTTTCTACCTGGCAAGTGCTTTTACTCCAGTGTTTGTTTGTTTGTTTGTTTGGATTTGTTTGTTGTTGTTGTTGTTGTTGTTGTTTTTGA
This sequence comes from Apodemus agrarius, assembly GCA_964023405.1. Lineage (NCBI taxonomy): Eukaryota > Metazoa > Chordata > Mammalia > Rodentia > Muridae > Apodemus > Apodemus agrarius. The sequence goes on along the minus strand of OZ030026.1, from coordinate 51,518,352 downwards.
GACAGGGTTTCTCTGTGTAGCCCTGGCTGTCCTGGAACTCACTCTGTAGACCAGGCTGGCCTCGAACTCAGAAATCCACCTGCCTCTGCCTCCCAGAGTGCTGGGATTACAGGCGTGCGCCACCATCGCCCGGCTACTCCAGTCTTTTAACTTGTGTGTTGAGACTGGTCTTACTGTGTAGACCTGCCTCATCTAGAGCCCACTCTATAGACCCCAGTGACTTGAAACTTAGAGATCTGCCTGTTTGGCCTCCACAGTGCTGAGGCTAAAAGGTGTGTGCCACCAGGATTGGCCCTCGGTCTCAAATGTTGTTGTTTGTTTTAAGATAGCTTCTCTCGCTGTTTGGCGCTGGCTGGCTGCTGCTCCCTGTGTAGGCAGAGCAGGCTGGCATTGGACTCACAGATCTGCCTGGCTCTGTCTCCCAGGTGCTGGGATGGAAGATGTGCACCACCACACCTAGCCCTTTTATCCCACTTTGAATCACTAACATCAACTGGCAGATCACGTGGGGACATTTCAGACAACCAGAGACAGCGCAGGTTACAAGTGGTTTGGAAATAGCTAGAGGCTGCAGAAGAGAGGCCGTCCTGAAGGCACAGGGCAGCTGGAATGTTAACTGGCTTGATCTCTCACAGACGAACTCAAGTGCTGTTGTTTTATAAATGTAGTCCTGCGTGACAGTTTACCCGGCCTATACAATCATCCTGCCCCACTCCTCAGCGTCCCCCCGATCCAGGGGTAACAGGGTGCTGGACTTGTTTTGGTATAGACATCCTATTTATGCCTGAGGCCTCCATACGCTGACAGGTTGTGACAATTTTCTTCACACTGACAAGTTGTGGTCTTCGGCATTAAGCACTCTCTACACCACATAGAAGCGTCTCCCATGAGGATGACTGTTGTCTTTACCATCCATGTAGAGAGAGGTATTTCGAGAGCATTAACATATAGTAGCATAATAGGTTTACTCCTCAGACCTGTGACCTCTCCAGCTTGGGGTCAGACTCCAGGACTAGACTCATTTGGAGTGGGCTTTAGAATACAATCTGTTACCCCCCTATAACCTTCATGACACGATCGCACCTGTGGTCTTACGTTTCCTGTTGGTTGTTACTATAGCTTTCAGGGTTCCCAGGCAATGAGCGTTGATGGCTTCTCTCCCTTAGCAGTAACGTTACCGTGGGCAGCCGAGGGTAATGCTGAGAGACAATGGGGGGTGCCTCTGGGACACCCCCTGACCACACTTTGTGTGATGGACCAGTGAGATACCAGCGAGCTGGCAGCTTGGCATAACTGGGAAATAAGAACCCCACTTGAAGAATTGGCTCCACCCGTTTGACCCAGGTGGATGCCTTCAGACCATTCTCTTGATTGGTGAAGGAGGGTCTACTCCACTGATGGCATTAGCATCCCAGGTCATGTGGGCTTTGGCTTGAATGAAAAGGATAGCCCAGTGAGCCGGTGCCTGTGGCTTATCCATGCTCTAGGGTTCAGTTCTTGACTGCACAGTCCTTCCTTGAGTTTCCTGCCTGGGCTTCCGTGAGTGATTGAGGCCTGGGGTCCATAGGAACACTTTGCTGCCCAAGTTGCCTTTGCCCGTGGTGATGTGTCCTAGCGACGGGAAGGAAATAGGGCAGTTCTGAGAAGAACCGCTCGTCATGAGTCCTGGTTGCTGTTTGACTAAGGGAGCACTAAAGAACCCAGCTGCCTGCTTTCTAATGTTTGCCTTGAGTGCAACCACAGCACATGTATTCAGGTTCCTAACAAGTTTTAAGACTATTACATTTCTTGATCTTGGTGTGCTATAGCACTAGAAAGCAGAGTAGGACATAAAGCAGATGAATTACTTGTCACGAGTCTTGTTTGCTGTTTGATTAAGGATGGTCCAGAGAGCCGAGATACATACTTTCTTTTTTTTCCCCGTTGTTTTTGTTTGTTTGTTTGTTTTCCGAGACATGGTTTCTCGGTGTAGCCTTGGCTGTCCTGGAACTCACTCTGTAGACCAGGCTGGCCTCTAACTGAGAAATCTGCCTGCCTCTGCCTCCCAAGTGCTGGGATTAAAGGCGTGCGCCACCACTGCCCAGCTAACATACTTTCTACTACTGCCATTTAGTACAATCACAGAAGTTGTACTCATGTTTCTAACAAATTGTAAGAAGTATTAACTAGAGGCCCGCATAGTTGACTTAGGGGATGTCTTAGTCAGGGTTTCTATTCCTGCACAAACATCATGACCAAGAAGCAAGTTGGGGAGGAAAGGATCTCATGGAGGGACTTCCCCACCTGAAGCTCCTTTTTCTGTGATAACTCCAGCCTGTGTCAAGTTGACACACAAAACTAGCCAGTACAATTGACCCCTTGTCAACTTGACACACAAACACATCACTATTAAGCCTCAACCCTTACTTTCTTATTCATCCCCAAGATCTAAATACGTTTAAAAGTACCACAGTCTTTATATATTAAAAGTTCAATCCCTTTAAAATATCCAATATCTTTTAAAATTCAAAGACTTTTAACTGTGGGTTCCACTAAAATACTTTCTTCCTTCAAGAGGGAAAAAATATCAGGGCACAGTCACAATCAAAAGCAAAAATCAGACTCCAGTGGTTCAATGTCTGGGATCCAACTCACGATCTTCCGGGCTCCTCTAAGGGCTTGGGTCACTTCTCCAGCTCTGCCCTTTGTAGCATACAGCTTGTCTTCTAGGCTCCAGCTGCCTGTACTCCACTGCTGCTGCTATTCTTGGTGGTCATCCCATGGCACTGGCATCTCCAAAAACACTGCTATCTTCCGCTGTAACTAGGCTTCACCAATAGCCTCTCATAGGCTCTCTTCATGGTGCCAAGCCTCAGCTCCTTTGCATGACCCCTTCAGTCCTGCGCCATCAATTGCAACTGAGGCTGCACCTTCACCAATGGCCTTCCACGGCCTCTCACAGTGCCGAGCCTCAGCTGCTCTTCATGACCCCTTCATGCTTTCAAAACCACTACCACCTGGGTGACTCTTACACAGTAGCAAGTCCTGCTATAGCACAAGGTACAACCTTGGTTATCTCTGGAACACAGCCTCTGTGCTCTCAGAAAACACTTCCCAGAAGATTTCACCACAGTGATGCTGATCTCTTCTTAATCACAACTAATTTCTTAGCTCCAGCTAACCAGCATCAATAGTCCCAATAACACAAAGGTTCGCTTTAGTGGTTCTGGTATCTTGTTAATCACAGCTGATTCTTCAGCCCCAGCTAACCAAAACCACAGAATCTTCATAATTGAAACATGGGCCCTGATAAGAATCTTTAATCTTCCCTCTGAAATTTCACAAGCCAGGCCTCCATCTTCTACGCTGTTCTTAACATTATCTTCCAAGCTCCTACACAACATCCCACAGAGGTCTCAACACTGAATGCACCATCTGGCCCAAAGTTTCAAAGTCCTTCCACAGTCCTCCCCAAAACATGGTCAGGTTGTCACAGGAATACCCCATTACACTAGTACCAATTTGTCTTAGTCAGGGTTTCTATTCCTGCACAAACATCATGACCAAGAAGCAAGTTGGGGAGGAAAGGGTTTATTGAGCTTACACTTCCACACTGCTGTTCATCACTAAAGGAAGTCAGGACTGGAACTCAAGCAGGTCAGGAAGCAGGAGCTGATATAGAGGCCACGGAGGGATGTTTCTTACTGGCTTGCTTCTCCTGACTTACTCAGCCTGCTCTCTTATAGAACCCAAGACTACCAGCCCAGGCATGGTACCACCCACAAGGGGCCCTCCTCCCTTGATTACTAACTAAGAAAATGCCCCACAGATGGATCTCATGGAGGCACTTCCCCAACTGAAGCTTGTGGAGCAATACATGGAGCATCGTGTCATGTCACCATTTATGAATTGTGTGTACATCTGCGGTACCACGAGGCTCACTTTCCTGGAAATGTATGTGTGTGTTTTTAGGAGTCAGTGAGCTTTGAGGACGTGGCTGTGACGTTCACGCAGGAGGAGTGGGCTGTGCTGGACCCATCCCAGAAGGAGCTGTACAAAGATGTGATGCAGGAAACCCTGAGGAACCTGGCCTCTCTAGGTACACACGGGCGTTGGCTTCTGTGGTCCGTCAAGGACAGGTGTTTCTGGCTAACCATTGTTGATGTATGAATTGAATATGGAGAAGGGAATTGGGGAGAATTTGTCAGATGGGATCATTTACACCATGACTTTGCCTGCTAATTTTTTTTGGTAATAAATAATTCTTAACTATTTCTCTGGTTCTATATTTTAGGAGACACGTCAGACAAACAGATGGTTGTCGATGAGTATGAAAATCTCTGGAGCAAACTAAGGTAATTTCTTTCCCAAGAGATGGCCATATTCTCGAGTGCTGTTACAAAGACCTTTTTTTTTTTTCAAAAAAAGTAAGAGATACATTTGATATTAAGCATCAAATCAACCTCATCCCAAGAAAACTTCCCTCCAAAAGTTGTGTTTTATATATCTGCGTCTCCATATTGCAATATGGAGAACAACTTGAATATGATATCACAAGTGATGTGTTATCATAGTGTATATATATATATATATATATGTATATATATACACACATATATATACATACATATATATGTATGTATTGTGTGTGTGTGTGTGTGTGTGTGTGTATATATATATATATATATATATATATATATATATATATATAAACTTTGTGTCATACCTTTGGATTTGTATTGCTATGCTCAATTGTTAGCCAAGGCAGCACAGGGTGGGAAGGGAAGTCGGGGCATGAAGTCAAGCAGGAACCTGTAGACATGAACTAAAGCAGAGGCCATGCCATGGGGAATCACTGCTTACCGCCTTGCTCCTGCTGGCTTTCTCAGTTTCCTTTCTTCTCCGCCTCTGCCCATGGACAGCACGGGTCACAGTGGGCTGGGCCCTTCTGCATGAATCAGCACTCACAAAAATCTCCACAGGCTTCCCTACAAGTCAAATGGCGTGGCATCTACTCAGTTGAAGTTCCCTCATATGACTTTAGGTTTTGTCAAGATGACACAATCCTAACCAGCAGAACTGACCCCTTGTCAACTTGACGCACAAACGCATCACTGTCAACACATGAACTTCCCTGTTTGTTTGTCCCAGGATGCCATGCTAATAGTAATATCACAATTGGAACACAAGAAAGTCGGGCAGTGGTGGTGCATAGCTACGATGCTGGCATTGGAAAGCAGAGGCATGCAAGACTATCTCGAGTTCAGTACTGGGCCAGTGTGCAGAACAGCCTTGGCCACACAGGGGACCCTTTCTTGAAAAACAAACGGACAAACAAAACCCCAAAGCATTGCCCCCCTCAAGCAAGCAAGCAAACAAACAAACAAAACCTCTACAACCATCCGTAGCTAGTCTTTGCTACGTTGTGGGTTCTTCTTTTTCCTACCCTTTATCCCTCTGGTTTTATCCACTAACAGTAGATAGGAGGGGAAAAAAAGATAGGGGAAGGAGAGAGATCCCTGAATCTGATTTCTTTCCTTTTGTTTCTTCTTTGACCACAGCTACTAACAAACCACAACCAACCTCCCTAAGTAACCAACAACCACCACACCCTATTTGGGGTTCTAGCATTTTACGTACCCTCTGAAAAGGTCCCAGAATTCCAAACTTCCCACAGTCACAGAAACTATATGCAGCTGGCAAAACCATGTCTCTCCTAGAACATTATACAAATCATAGTCAGCTGCTGTGGACAGTCCAAAGAAGCCCCGTATCTCCATACGGGGGGTGAAAACAAATTACATTCTTATAATATGTCTCTGTTTCTAAAGGAACCAAAATCTCAAAATTGTCACTACACTGGTCTTAAGTTATTCTGACGCGTTATGGGCAGCCAGTGGTGGTGGTGCCTATCTCTAGTCCTAACATGTGGTAAGCAGAGGCAGGTGGATGTCTGTGAGTTCTGCCTGTTGTACAGAGAGAATTCCACGACAGCTATGGCTGTGCGAAGAACTCGTCTTGAAAACACCAAAACAGACAGACAAAAGTTATTTCAATGCTTCAAAAGTCTAAGAACTCCTTAAAAACCTAATGGCTCTCTTTCAAAAGTTGAAAGTCTCTCAACTGTGGGCTTCTGCTAGATTTTTTTTTTTTTTTAACGTTACATCCTTTCTTACTCTAAAATAAAATCAGCACGGCACAGTCACAGTCAAAGCACAGCAGGACCAACCTCCTGCAGTACCCCTCACTCGGTGTTCCACAGCTGGGATGGATGCACCGTCTCCTGGGCTCCCAAGGTCTTAGGCAGATCCACGTCCCCAGCTCTGCTCCTGGAAGCACACAGATTGTCTCCTAGGCTCAGGCTAGTCCACGTCATCCATTGCTGTCCTGGGTGCTTGTCCTACCCTGCTGGTATCTCCAATAGTGCTGTTGTCCCCTGAACGTGAGGCTCAGCCTTCTCGTATGTAGACAGAGGGGAGGACTGGTTTGTTTTACACAGTCTGGTCACAGTCCATCATTAAGAGAAGACAAAACAAGACATGAAGGCAGTCAGGGGCCCAGAGAACTGGGACTGAGACCCATGGAGGAAGCTGCTTACTGACTTGCTCTTCAAGTTGCTCAGCCTGCTTTCTTATATAATCAGGACCACCTGATGCCCAGGGGTGACACCACCCACTAGGTGACTGGTCTCTCTCACACTGATGATTATTAAGAAAAATGTCCACACAGATTTGCCTAAAGATGATCTAATGAATATACTTTCTCAGCTGAGATTGCTCCTTTTCCAGATGATTCCACATTTGTGTCAGGTTAACAGAAAACTATCCAGGACATCCTCATGATTTCAAAATGGTAACAAAGGAAGCAGCCCAGCCAGCAGTAGTGCTGGCCCCGTAATCACAGTGACCTGAGTTCAGTTCCCAGAACCCACATAAAACAGCACACATCTGTCGTCCCAGCACTTCTCGGAAAAGCCTGCTTCATTGACATGGAAGGAAAGAGTACTTCAGAAAGTTGTCGTGAGCACCTCCCATGTACCACAGTACACATGTGCACCCACGAACACAGTAAATGAACACATTTAAAAAACTCAATCTTATACTGATTTATCCACAAGCCATGAGGATATTTTGCAAAGGAAATGAAAATAGAATTTCCTTATAGACTAGGACTGACTGTTGTTATTTCATAGACATGCAAGTATTTAAAAACGAAGATGATTTTGATCGATACCAAACTATATCAATTGATACATCCAAAATGGTCATAAGAAGGGATTGAAATGCTGGGCAGTGGGTGACCTTTAATCCCAGCACTTGGGAGGCAGAGGCAGGTGGGTTTCTGAGTTGGAGGCCAGCCTGGTCTACAGTGTGAGTTCCAGGACAGTCAGGGCTACACAGAGAAACCCTGTCTCAAAAAAACCTAAATAAATAAATAAATAAAAAGAATGGATTGAAATTTGCCTTCACATGCTATGTGAATTTTTAATGATCTGGAGGAGATATACCCCACCATATTTGAATATCATTGTTTCTATCTTAGCTGTTCTCAGCGGCCTTGGAAGGCGCGCAGTCCAAGCACGATACATCCCACAACACGCATTTCCTTCGTTCAATCAGCAAACACTGTTTTAGTCATGTTCTCTTCGTGTGTTTTGCAGCGGCCACCTGGTGGAGAAATTCAGTGACGATAATGAAAGTCACAAGCGCACAGAGATCTTCAGCTGCAATCCAGGGCACTCTGCGATCCCAAAATCTTGTCCAGGACTTGCTACATTCGAAAAGAATATCTGTGAAGAAGGTAGAATTGGCCGTTCGTCTCTGGGTGTGCCACCGAACCATCCGGTAGGACAGAAACCTAACGAAGGCCGGGAACATGGAGAGGCGCGGTGTAAACCTCAGGCGATTGCGAGCAGCTCCCCTTCACCTCAGTCCCTTCAGACGCATAAAAGCACTCACACTGGAGAGGACCCTTCCAAAACTAAGGACTATGGAGAAGACCTTCCTTGCCTCAGATCTGACCAGAGCTATGAAGAACATGACCGTGCACAAAAGTCTTACGTGTGCAAGGAGTGTGGGAGGGACTTCACCAATCCTAGTTCTTTACACAGACATGAAAAGACTCACAGTGCAGAAAAGCCCTATGTGTGTGAACTGTGTGGGAAAGGCTTCACTCGATTGGTCTACCTTTCCAAACACAAGATGAATCCAACCTGCGAGAAGGCTTTTCTGTGTAATCATTGTGGGAAAACGTATAGGACTTCTGCTACCCTTCAGAGACATTCCAAAATCCACAGTGGTGTGAAACCCTATGTGTGTAAGCAGTGTGGGAAGGCCTTTTCTGTTTCCCGCTACCTTAAATCGCACGAACTCACTCACACCCGGGAAAAATCTTACGTATGTAAGCAGTGTGGGAAAGCCTTTCCATTCTGGAGTCAATGTCAGAAGCATAAAATAACTCACAGTGGCGTGAACCCCTATGTCTGTAAGCAGTGTGGGAAAGGCTTTCCTTACTTCACTTCCCTACAGTCACACGAGAGAATTCACACCGGTGAGAAGCCCTACGTGTGTAAGCACTGTGGGAAAAGCTTTGCTCATTTTGGTAACCACAGAAGACATGAACGAATTCACACTAGTGAGAGACCCTATGTATGCAAGCAATGTGGGAAAGTCTTCAATGATTACGGTTCCTTTCAGTTACATAATAGAATGCACACTGGAGAGAAACCCTACCAGTGTAAGCAGTGCGGGAAGGACTTAGCTTCTTCCTCCTCCCTTCAGAGCCACGAAAGGAACCACTGTGGAGAGAAGCCCTATGCGTGCTTGCAGTGCGGGAAAGCTTTCAGTTTTAAGAGCTCTCTTCGGAAACATAAAATAATGCACAGTGAAGAAAGACCCTACACGTGTAACCAGTGTGGCAAAGCCTTTCAGCAGTTTTATTTGCTTCGAGTCCACGAACGAGTCCACAGTGACGATAAACCGTATCAGTGTAAGCAATGTGGCAAAGCTTTTCATTATTCTTATTACCTTAAAAAACATGAACGCATCCACAGCAGTGAGAGACCGTATCAGTGTAAGCAATGTGGCAAAGCTTTCTGTTATTCTAATTATCTTAAAAGGCACGAAAAGAGAATCCACAGCAATGACAGACCCTATCAGTGTAAGCAATGTGGGAAAGCCTTTCTATCTTCTGATCAGGTTGAAAAGCATGAACGTGTCCACACTAAAGTCAGACCCAATAAATGTAAGATGTGTGGGAAAGGCATTATATTTCCTGGCCAACTTCACGCTTGTGACAGACCTTATGTATGTAATCAATGTGGGAAAAAATTTTTGTTTCCACATCGATTGCGAAGACATGCAGTAATTCATAGTAGAACAAAGAAGGGTGTTTTCAGTAATGTGAAAAAGTCATCCCTTGGATAGCTCTCACAGAAATCAAGCCACATGAGAATTAAACAGATTACATTACAATGTGGGAATATGGCAAACAAGTCATAAAGGAGAAAAATCTACTCTTTTGGTCAATGTGGCTTTTAGTATTAAACATTCCCTTCAAACCTCTGGAGAAAAGCTACAAGCAACGTGGTAAAGTCTTCTGAGTTCTCCTCCTTGTAGAGAATGTGAAATAGCTCACACTGGAGAGGAATCCTTATACACGCTCTGCGGAAAGCCTTTAGTTCTTAAGAGGCCTCCATTCGACACTGTAGTAGTCATTGTGGAGGGAAACCCTTCATGTAGGTGTGGTGGTTTGAATAAGAACGCCCCCCCCCCATATAGTTGAATGTTTAGTCACCAGAGAGTAGAACTGTTTGAAATGATTAGAAGGACTGGGAGGTATCACCTTGTTGGACTAGAAGTAACCTTCTTGGAGGGATTGTGTCACTAGAGGTAGGCTTTGAGAATTCAAAATCTCCAGATCCTCCCTCCCACCCTCTCCTTTTCTGTGCCTGTGGATTAGGATATAGCTTTCAGCTACTGCTCAAGATCCATCCTCCCAGCCATGATGAAACTGTAAACCAGCCCCCATTAAATGCTTTGTCATTTTTCATGGCGTTTGTGATGGTTTGAATAGGAATGGTACCATATTTGAAGGCTCGGTCACTAGGGAGTGGGGCTATTTTTTTTCCCCCGAGACAGGGTTTCTCTGTGTAGCCCTGGCTGTCCTGGGACTCACTCTGTAGACCAGGCTGGCCTCGAACTCAGAAATCCACCTGCCTCTGCCTCCCAAGTGCTGGGATTACAGGCGTGTGCCACCACCCGCCCGGCTTTGGGAGTGGGGCTGTTTGACAAGGGTTAGTAGGTGTGTGTGCCCGTGTTGGAGGAAGTGTCCCTGGAGGTGGGCTTTGGGGTTTCAAATTGCTCAAGTGTGTTTCTCTTTTCCTATTGCCTGTGGATCCAGATGTCGACATCTGGCGCTCCTTCTCCAGCGCCATGTCTCCCTGCCATGCTTCCATTCATGAAGACAACAGACTAAATTTCTGAATCGTAGACAAGCCCCAGTTAAATGTTTTCCTTTATAAGAGTTGCCATGGTCATAGTGTGTCTTCACAGCAATAGAACACTGAACGAGACAGTGGTTTGTTCACCAAAATAGAACAGTGACCGAGAGGTAGAGGGAATCTTACAATAGAGCTGTCAGTCATTCTAGGCTTGTTTATAGACATTTTAGAGTAGAGAACTCACCGAAAAGTAGCCTAAAGTACAGAATCTGTGAAGACTCCATTATCATTTTGGTAACATTTTAAAAAATGTATCATTCATGGGTGGTGATGGTGGCACACATCTTTAGTCCCAGTACTTGGGAGGCAGATGTAGGCAGTCATCTGTGAGTTCAAAGCCAGCCTGTTCCATCTACAGAACCTGTTCAAGGACAGCCAAGGTTACACAAAGGAACCCTGTGTCAGTCGATAAACAAACAAACAAACAAACAAACAAACAAACAAATACTCCTGGCATTAGAAAACGTGTGAGAATATTTCTTGGTTCAATTCAAAAATTAAGAAATAGCAGAGCTGGGCGGTGGTGGCACACGCCTTTAATCCCAGCACTTGGAGGCAGAGGCAGGTGGATTTCTGAGTTCGAGGCCAGCCTGGTCTATAGAGAGTTCCAGGACAGCCAGGGCTACACAGAGAAACCCTGTCTCAGAAAGAAAGAGAGAGAGAGAGAGAGAGAGAGAGAGAGAGAGAGAGAGAGAGAGAGAGAAAGAAAAGAAAGAAGGAAGGAAGGAAGGAAGGAAGGAAGGAAGGAAGGAAGGAAGAAATAGGCTGGGCGTGGTGGCACACACCTGTAATCCCAGCACTTGGGAGGCAGAGGCAGGTGGATTTCTGAGTTCGAGGCCAGCCTGGTCTACAGAGTGAGTTCCAGGACAGCCAGGGCTACACAGAGAAACCCTGTCTCGAAAAACCAAAAGAAAGGAAGGAAGGAAGGAAGGAAGGAAGGAAGGAAGGAAGGAAGGAAGGAATAGCAGGGTTTGGGAAACATTTGATTAAAAGAGATACTTGATTTCAATCTGACAATCTAGCCCACCGAATCTGGGTGCTACAGATGAGTTGTTCCCAGGGCTGAGACTGGCTACGAATATCACTTGTCAGGCATAGCACAGGCATGTAACCCTACTTGGGAAGCTTGTGAGAAGGATCCCAAGTTTCAGAGCAGTTTGGACGTAAAGAGTTCCTGGTATTCCCAGGGAAACTGGATTCCCTTTTGGGGGATTGTATCTTAATAATAGAATTTTTTGTTTTTTTGTTTTTTGTTGTTTTTTTTTTTGTTTGTTTGTTTGTTTTCTGAGACAGGGTTTCTCTGTATAGCTCTGGCTGTCCTGGAACTCACTCTGTAGACCAGGCTGGCCTCGAACTCAGAAATCCGCCTGCCTCTGCCTCCCGAGTGCTGGGATTACAGGCGTGCGCCACCACGCCCGGCTTCTTAATAATAGAATTTAACAAGTGTGGCTGGAGAGATGGCTCAGCGGTTGGGAGCACTGACTGCCCTTCCAGAGGTCCTGAGTTCAATTCCCAGCAACCACATGTGACTGTAATGGGATCTGATGCCCTCGTCTGGTGTGTCTGAAGATAACTACAGTGTACTCATATAAATAAAAATAAATAAATCCTTAAAAAAAAAGCTGGGGGTGGTGGCGCACGCCTTTAATCCCAGCACTTGGGAGGCAGAGGCAGGCGGATTTCTGAGTTCAAGGCCAGCCTGGTCTACAGAGTGAGTTCCAGGACAGCCAGGGCTACACAGAGAAACCCTGTCTCAAAACAAACCAACAAACCAACAAACAAACAAACAAACAAAAAGAATTTAACAAGTGATCAAAGAAGAAGTCTCAAGGACTATATAAAAAAGTTTGAGTGCAAAGCAACATACCAGGCAAGCTATAGGCAAACCTGAAGGCTGCCGGAAGAAGGCTGTGTCCCAGTGTTTTCTCTGTCTCCTTCCCCCCCCCACCCCCGCCCCTCTCTTTCCATAGCAAGAAACTGTCAACTGGACATAGCTTCTTGGTACATTTAAATTTTCAAATGTAGCTGGGAGTGGTCGCTCATAGCTTCTTCGTATAGCAGGGTCCCAGATCTTAGCATTACTGACTCCATGACGGAAGTGCCATCCAGGCTGCAAAACTCAGCACTTAGATAGCACCGCTTCCTAAAATAAAAGCGAAGAGCTAATCCATCAGCTCCATAGAGTTGGAAAGTCTCTAAATGCACTAGCCTTGCTTTTGGCTTCTGTAGTTTTGCTTCGGGCTAACTGTTCTTGTAAGTGTAGTATGTCAAACCAGAACATGTTGTTGTTGTTGTTGTTGTTGTTGTTGTTGTTGGTGGTGGTGGTGGTGGTGGTGTGTGTGTGTGTGTGTGTATGCTTAAAAGCTCATCCTGGGAAAGGCTCAGTACTACTCTGGGATCCTGAGCACCCAGTGTGGCTAATAAAGACTTTCCAGCAGCTTAAACCCATGTCCGAGAAGTCTTCTCTGGGAAATACCCTGCAACATGTGATGCATTTAAATTTTCACTTGTAGCCGGGAGTGGCAGTCCATGGCTACAATCTTGGGACTCTGAGTGAAGGGGCAGGAGGCCCTCACATTCAAGGCCAACCCTTGGTACATAGTGAGTGGGGCACTTTTTAAAAAAGATTTTTATTATATTTTCAGTGTTAGCACATGTGTCTATGCGTGTGTCTGTGTCTGGTGGTGCTTGTGGGACCCGGAGTGCTGGGCGCTCTAGAGCTGGAGCTACATGGAGTTGTGAGTTTCTCAACCTAGGTGCTGGGAATGAAGTCCGAGTCTCTGCAAGAACAGTACATTGTTCTGCACTCTGTCCAGCCCTTAAATGACACGTTCACCTGATTTTAGGTTGATGCTCGCCCTGCTAGCATAGCTGTAGCCATTTTGTTCCGTGCTATTTCACATCTCACACGAATCTCGGTAGACACTGTATGATTTCCACAATTAAACCGCATTCGGTGGATATTGTGTGATAATCTTAACAGGTAAAAAAGCCTTGTCTATGACAAGGCTGTCTACTGAGGACCTCGATTGTGAGACTCCTTGGCCGGAGACGCTGAGCTGGATTTCTCATGGCAAGCCTTGCCTGTGTGACTTTTCTTTGACCTGTTTCTTTACTTACGAGATGTTCCTGGTAGCCAGAGCTGTGAGCACTCAGGCGTTAAAGCTAACGAGAGTTCATTCTTTGAGCTACAGCACTGGCCATGATTTATCTTCTAGAGATCCACTGCTTTGCCTTTTGATCAGCTATACAGTTATTACCTAAATACATTAAAGAATTAACCTCCCAACAATATATATAATTGTATGGCTAGGTGGCTTTGTCACCCCGACATGGAAAGCATCAGTTAAGTAAAGCTTCAAAGTGAGCCTAAAGGAGTCTCACAAGAAGGAAGCAGGATGTTAAAGACTACACTAACAATAGACCTAGTGGTATAACTAAGTGTTCTCAAGAACTTTTGGATTATTAATTTATCATTGACTATAGCTACTCTGATCAAGGGATGTAATGCTTTGTAGGTGTTCTCTGAAGTTCATACCTGATTGATTTTGTATTTCTTTGTGCCAGAAGCTTATGTTAGTCATTCTTTGTAATCACTTCACTGGACACAATTTTTTCTTCAGTAATGTAATATCAACTTATGTGTATAAAAGTTCCTGCCTCAGAACAGTAAAGTGCATTCAGACTCAACCTACACCTGGTGTGTCTGTCTGTCATTCACCGGACCTGTGCCTTCCTGCATACCAAAGACCTTGGTTCCCCCACGGGTGTGTGTCCCGACTGAGTTGGTCCGTGGCACACATCGCTGCTGTAATGTGCCTGTCAGTGACTGATGCAAAGCAAAAACAAAGCAAAACAAAACAAACAAAAAAAACAAAACCCCAAAAAGCAAGACTCAGAGCAGGGTCATGCTGACCACATATCCTGTTATGCTCTGTATGGTATGAGGTGTGTTAACCTTAAAAAAATATGCCACAACTATAAGCTTCATGTAGGAGCCATTAAATTGAAGGTCAATATGAACCGTTATGTCGAAAATGGCTTGTGTCAGGGCCGACCACGGGACAGCGCTTCCAGTATCCGCATATGAGCTCAGTTTGGTTTTTGTGGTTTTAGCCTTTATAGGCTGGCCCTGCGAAATGTCCAGTGCACAGCTCTGAGCTGTTGTTGCCCTGGTTGATCAGTCTTGGGAGATCAGTGTTCATGTGGTTTGTGGGGTAACTCTTGGGCTCCAACATTTTCTAGGTGGGTTTGTAAAGCCCACAAGCTTAGAGTCAAGGGTTTTCCCTCGGTATGTTACATTTGAGATTCATCATGACGTATGTGTCAAGACTCTTCTTTATGTGGGTGAGTGGACGGTGTGCCCTCTTGAAGCAGAGCCAAGACGTCATATTCATGAACATAGTATGTCATTCACTTATTAAGATCCTGATTTTTGTAACCGGGCGTGGTGGTGCACGGCTGTAATCCCAGCACTTGGGAGGCAGAGGCAGGCGGATTTCTGAGTTCGAGGCCAGCCTGGTCTACAGAGTGAGCTCCAGGACAGCCAGGACTACACAGAGAAATCCTGTCTCGAATAACCAAAAAAAAAAAAAAAAAAAAAAAATCCTGATTTTTCTTTTGTCCAGGTGCCAAGATAGTTCTCCCCGCATATTCTATTTTATATTTGTACCTACAAGTTCATATTACTTTAATAGCCGATTCTTTGAAAGATTTTATTTTTGCTCATCGTGAGTCATTTAACTTGACAGGCCTTGGTATACATTTTCTTCATTACTTTCGTGTGTGTGTGTGTGTGTGTGTGTGTAGATGTATGCACACACACTCGTGCACTAGAATCACTGAGTGACTAACCCGTCCACCTAGGGCTGTGCTCATGGGTGGAAATGCTGTACGTGGAGTCCTGCCACATCCTATGAATGACAGTTTCTTTTAAATATAGGCAGTAATTGCACAAAGTTGGATACATAATTTAAAGTGCTATTTATGCTTCTTTACAGAAAAAAAGAGGGGGGAAGGGAGCTGCACTACCTTTCTCTCCTTGGAGCCTGTACCGGCTGGTTCTGTGTGTCAACTTGACACAGGTTGGAGTCATCACAGAGAAAGGAGCTTCAGGTGGGGAAGTGCCTCCATGAGATCCAGCTGTGGGGCATTTTCTCAATTAGTGATCAAGGGAAGAGGGCACCTTGTGGGTGGTACCATCTCTGGGCTGGTAATCTTGGGTTTTATAAGAGAGCAGGCTGAGCAAGCCAGGGGAAGCAAGCCAGTAAGAAACATCCCTCCATGGCCTCTGCATCAGCTCCTGCTTCCTGACCTGCTTGAGTTCCAGTCCTGACTTCCTTTGGTGATGAACAGCAGTGTGGAAGTGTAAGCGGAATAAACCCTTTCCTCCCCAACCTGCTTTTTGGTTGTGATGTTTGTACAGGAAGAGAAACCCTAATGAAGACAGACCCTATCTGCTCTGGGCCCTCTCAGCCGCACCTCCACACGTCTCTCCTCCTCTACTTACCCATATCCAAGCCAGCCCAACCTCAGCTATGCTCTTCCAGCTGGGCTGTTGGTTGCTGGGAAATTTGGGAAATCAACTTGAATTACTCAGGACGTATGTATGCCTTTTATTGGAATGACTTACAGTCTGCAGTCCAACTTATCCAACGACAGCCAGCTGTGAATGGAAAGTCCAAGAATCTACTAGTTGCTCCACCCCCCCACCCCCCACCTCCCCACTCCCAACCTTCCCAGCCCCCCCAGCCCTCCCAATCCCCCACCCCCGAGGGTGGGTATCTCAGCTGGTCTTCTGTCTGTGCTCCAGTGCCAATGAAATAGTGGATGTACTGGCCAGGTGAGGGCAAGCAGGCCAAGAACGAACAAACCCTCCTTTCCTCCATGTCCCTCTATAGGCCTCCAGCAGAAGGTTGGTCCCGATTAAAGGTGTGCCTTTGGCCGGGCGGTGGTGGCGCATACCTGTAATCCCAGCACTTGGGAGGTAGAGGCAGGCGGCAGGCAGACTTCTGAGTTCGAGGCCAGCCTGGTCTACAGAGTGAGTTCCAGGACATCCAGGGCCACACAGAGAAACCCTGTCTCGAAGGAAAAAAATAGTAAAGGTGTGCCTTCCCGGCTCAAGATCTGAATTAAGGGCGTGCGCCATCCCACCTCAAGATCCAGATCAAAAACCCGTGTCTTCCAGCCTCAAGATCACAGGTGTGCCCTCCATTTCTGGATTGTAGCTCATTCCAGATATAGTCAAGTTGACAACCAAGAATAGCCATCACACAATTGTTACTGAATTCTTTGTGACTCCTCTCAAAAAGTAATGTCTGTACTCCAGTCCCAGAGCTGCTTGGGGGGGCAGGACTCTGAGCTCCGCTCGGCTGTGCAGCTTAGTGGACTGAGGCATTGTGGAGTCTCCTATTTCTGCACCAAGAAATGACGGATGCTCTGTCAAGCATGCAGATGGATGTGGGTGATGTTCTGTAGCAGGCTTCTCTCCTACCTCACAGGCCCTGTGCTTGGCAGGGCAGGTTCAGCTATCACTGCGGGGATTCTTGTTTTCATCTAAGGATCTGGTGCCCTTGATGGTGAACTCTGTCTGAATTGCTTTCATTCTGCAGCTACCTGACCGAATGTCTATATGCCACGTCTCAGCTGATCTGCAATATATACCAGAATCTCAAGGAAATGGGCTCTAACGCCAGTCAAGGAATGTCCTTGGCAGTGAGCACAGGGGCCAACAGGCAGAGAACAAACTTCCTTCTTCTATGTCCTTTATCTAGGGTACCAGAGGGTGTGTCCCATACCAATGGTGTATCATCCCACCTCAGAAGATCTGGATTAAAAAATGGGTCCTCCCAGTCAGGTAGCGGTGGTGGTGCACACCTTTAATCCCAGCACTCCTCTGGAAAAGACAAGCAGATCTCTGTGACTTTGAGGTCAGCCTGGTCTACAGAGAGAGTTCCAGGACAGCCAGGGCTACACAGACAAACCCTGTCTCAAAACAAACAAATAAATAAACAAACAAAAAATTGTAAAGAGAGAGAATCTTTCCACTTTAAATGATTTAATTAAAAAAAACAAAAACAGAAAATAAACAAACAAACAAAAGGTTCACAGGTGTATCCAGCTGCTTAGGGGTTTAGTTAATTCCAGATGTATGTAGTCAAGTAGTTAGCAACTGAGAACAGTCATCACAGTGTTCGTTCTAATGCAGCCCAAATAGTTTTGAACTGTCAGTATTTGTGAATAACAGTAACAATTATACTGTAGAAAATGGCTTCCTGTTTAGCAAAGAAAGGCAAACGCCAGCCTGTAGCACACCAACTCACGCAACAAGGCCAAATCTGCCTTGATGACATCCATCCTATCCCACCACAAGGACTGCTTAGTGACTGTCGCAGCCCCAGACCCTGCCAATCATAAACATAAACGAATGACCCTCTTCACTAGTGTGAAGCTGCATCGTGTTGGTCCTGAGACCTGTGACGTCATATAGGCGACACTAATGCAGCCCTGCAGGTTTACTCCTGTTACCAAGGCAACGACCACCATGTACCCAGAATTCAATAGGCCCACCTAGCCTACCTGTAATTTGAATAATCATGCATATAAGAAGGAGTAGCGTGCCCCCTCTCTTTCTCTTTCTGCTCATCGCTCCCGGCCTTCCCCTTACCCCGTTCCCCTTGTACCCCCATCTTAAATAAACCCACGTGGAGCTACTTGGTCTAGTCTAACTGTTTCAGCCCACACCTCCCGGTTCCTCCGCGGGCGCTGCGGACCGGCTCCACCGCGGGCGCTGTGGACCGAGCCTGGTCGGGCCGGGTCTGCCGCCTGCTCCCGGCTTTCCGCAGCGGGCGGTTCGGGGCCGGCGGTTCACTCTGGCCGCCTGCGCGGGGCGGTTCGGGCCGGCGGCTTCACTCCGGCTGCCTGCGTGGGAAAAACCAACACATCGTATTTCTTATGAATAATTTTTTTTTACTCCATTAGTGCAGTCTTTCAGACAGCAACATGATTTCCATGTAAAGAATTCAATTCAACAGGACACAGAAAAACCCTGTTTCAAAAACAAACAAACAAACAAAACAAAACACATACAGACACACAAAAAGTCACCCAGTATGAGGAGACATGTAAGTATACTGATCAACCGACACATCTCTCTCTAAATTAAACACCAATTCTGTCAGGAACCATGAAGAATGTTCTTACGGATAGGAAACATTCACTTACATGTATGAACAGATGTAGTGCTGCCATATGTTACACATACCGTGTTCTTGGACATGAGTGGGAGACTAATACCTGCTTCTCTGTTGGAATAATGACAGGAGAAAACAATTACAAAGTCAACTATGTAACAATATAAGTATGAAAAGCATATACATAGAGATTCACTGTCTCAAAACCCAAACTCAACCAACCTGTTAAGGCCTAGGCAATTGGTGCCTTTCTCGCTGGCCATTTTATGCTGTTCCTAATATTACAAGGGACCGGTCTCAGATGCTGTGACTCTTGTTACAAGGAAACTTGCTCCTGTGCTGTTGCTAGGAAACGTTCTCACGCCTGAACTGATTGCATATTCTGTTACGTTCTGTGCTTTGGTGCTCTTAGAAGCCAATCGTAATGGAAGACAGAACTGCCTTGTATAGATAGCCATAAGAAGCTTGGGCCAGAACCAACTGCCTGGCAGTATTTCCTGCACCTGTGTATGAGCTTTTATGGTTTTTGCTTTTATAAGTTTCCCTGGGGATGGACCCCAACATAATTAATACAAGACTTCCATTTTGAATAGGGGGTTGTGTAAAGTTTTAAGTTCCCAAGCCCTCCCTGGGAAATGACATTCTTCCTACCTGGAAGAAAGAGTCACGTATGTGGGTAACTGGCAGCCTGGTTAGCAAGCTAAGATATGCATGTTAGGCAAGGCAAGACCCTGCCACATTTGAATACCCCAACCAAGCCAGGCGGTGGTGGCGCATGCCTGTAATTCCAGCACTTGGGAGGCAGAGGCAGGCGGATTTCTGAGTTCGAGGCCAGCCTGGTCTAAAGAGTGAGTTCCAGGACAGCCAGGGCTATACAGAGAAACCCTGTCTCGAAAAACCAAATCCAAAAAACCAGAAAAAAAAAAAAAGAATACCCCAACCAATGAGGGCAAGACAAATATATAATGAAGACATGTTCCTAAGGAAGTCCCCTATCCCTAAGTCCCGATTGGTGGAATAATTCGGCACAGATGTTTCTGGCGTTTAGGCTAACAAGCTCTGTGGGATCCTGGCTCAATGTTGCAGTCAGGTCCTGAGTTTGGTCTGCGGCCCTGATCAATCAATCAGTCCTGGGGCAGATGCTCAATAACTGATCCATGTCTGAGATCAATGTTGGTGTGCTGGTTTGTGGGGCAACTCTTGGGCCCAATGTAACCAAGCAACCACAATGAGAGAGAGAGAGAGAGAGAGAGAGAGAGAGAGAGAGAGAGAGAGAGAGAGAGAGAGAGATTAGTATAGAAAATGCCTTGTTTTGTTTTGTTTTTCAAGACAGAGTTTCTCCATGTAGCTCTGGCTATCCTAGAACTCTTTCTGTAGCACATGCTGGCTCTGAACTCAGGGATCTGCCTGTCTCTGACTCCTGAGTGCTGGGAATCAAGTCATTCACGACCACGTCTGCCTCAATTGGGAATTTCATCAGGAAGGGAGGCATAGAACGTAGTGACCTGGCAGGGGTCAGGGTTGGGTAGGAAGGCTGGAGGGAGTTAAGCATTAACCAAAGCAAAGTAAACCTGGAAAACCCATATAGAAACCTACTTTGTTATATTAAATTAAAAAAATAGACGTTTAAAAAAATTAGAGGAAAGCAGGACATGGTGGCTCACACCTTTATTCCGTGCACTCAAGGGGTAGAGGCAGGAAGCTCTCTGAGTTCAAGGCCAGCCTGTGCTACAGAGAAAGCGAGGAGGAGGAGGGGAGAGAGAGAGAGAGAGAGAGAGAGAGAGAGAGAGAGAGAGAGAGAGTTAGTTAGTTCCAGGATAGCCAGGGCTACACAGAGAAATTCTATCTTTAAAAAAAAACCAAATACATGATAGATAGATAGATAGATAGATAGATAGATAGATAGATAGATGAAATATTAGAGAAGATATAAAAGATATACATGGGTAAGTAGTGCTGCTCCTAAAGGCTTGATTATTAAACAAAAAGGCTGATACCAGGAACTCTATGGGAGTTGGTTGTCAGGCACCCCTGGGCCCCTCGAAGAGTACAGACTTCTGCTAACCTGCTGCTGATGATCCAGCATCTCCTCTCAACCTCAGTTACACACAATTTCATTTTCATCTCATTCTTCTTTCAGATTATCTAAATGAGTTACTGTCTAGTCGTGTTTTGTGCTTAGATAAATTTCTTGCCAAGTGGCAATTGACTCTCTCTCTCTCTCTCTCTCTCTCTCTCTCTCTCTCCCTCCCTCCCTCCCTCTCTCTCTCTCTCTCTCTCTCTCTCTCTCTCTCTCTGTCTCTCTGTCTCTCTCTCTCTCTCTCTCTCTCTCTCTCTCTCTCTCTCTCTCTCTCAGAAAGAAAAGAGTTCAGACTCCCGCCACTGTCCTGGGTGGCCCAGCAAGCTCTTGTTGCTGATGCCACCACACACCACAGATGCTCCAGTTGTACACTTCCTGATAGCTCTCTTCCATATGCTAAAGGTGCCATGCAGGCCACTGGCACCGAAGGGGCAGGCGTGGTCTTCCCTAGGTATGAACTCGGTGAACTACAGTACTAGCCTGCCAGGAAGATAGACCCTCTGGTAAAACAGCGGCAGCTTATGCTGTGGTAACCAGATACGGTCTCGTGGAACGAAGGCCTTTTCAGAGAAGGGAACTTGTGCCAAGCACTGTAAATCCAGTAAAACAAAATGAAAATGAACAAAAACAGCATGGCCTATGGCTGAAGAGGTCTTAGGTCCTAGGGGTTAACTTACAGGAAGATAGCGAAATGGCTGTAGGCCAGAAATATTTATTTATATCCGCAGACACATGCTACATTTAGTCTTAACCCAAGAAGCTTCCCTTGAGCCCAAGAAGTTTGCAATGACCTGCAGTTAATACAGAGACTCATGGCTCTAGGCACGGAGAGTAAGTGACAGTTGATGACAAAGGGCTAACCTATACTACCCCATAAGACCATGGGGACTTCACAGGAGAGGCCATAGAAACAGTGTAAGTGATAGAATAGAGGGAAGTCTGCAGAGTGATATATTCTGGGCGTGGCAAAGACACCGCAAACATGATCTCAGTAGTTATGGTTCACTGCTCTACGTCCCACACATACCCCATACAACTGGGCCTGTATCAGTTCAGCACGGATCAGGGTGGGACACATTGGGCCATGCCCAATTATGCTGAAATTATTGGCTACTGGTGAGTCTTTAGGAAAGATGCAGGCGCTGTTTTCATTTATGGATCCATGGGCTCCAAAGAATAAAATCCTAAAGGCAGTGGGTCCCAAGAGAACTACACAAACGTGAAAAGAGGAACTTGTGAAGAGGCAGAGGAACTGGAAATGGTAGGTGAGAGGGAGGGTGGGAGTGAAGGTGTGGCATGCATGTATTCTGGTTAGCTTGCATGTCAGCTTGGTACAAAATAGTGGGCCTGAGGTACCCACATTTATCCCAGCCCTTGGAAGAGACAGGTAGACAGATATATGTGAGTTTGAGTCCAGCCTGGTCTACATAGCCAGTTCCAGGATAGCTATAGCTACATTAAAGAAAGACCCTGCCGGGCGTGGTGGCGCGCGCCTGTAATCCCAGCACTTGGGAGGCAGAGGCAGGCGGATTTCTGAGTTCGAGGCCAGCCTGGTCTACAGAGTGAGTTCCAGGACAGCCAGGGCTACACAGAGAAACCCTGTCTCGAAAAAAAAAAAAAGAAAAGAAAAAGAAAGAAAGAAAGAAAGAAAGAAAGAAAGACCCTGCCGAAACATTTAAAAAGAATCCACCCTTGATGTATATTCATACACATTTAAGCCTATCACCTGATTAGAGGGGAAGGTGAACATTGTCATTCTAAAGGTAAATGGAAAATCATTCAAAATCAGAGACACGTTGGCAAGTAGAAGAAAACACCAAAGCCATCAAAGAGAAAATTAAACATACACATAAAAACATAGGTATATCACAGAGCTCTCAGAGACTAAGCCATCAACCAAGGGGTACACACGGCTCCAGCTGCATATGCAACAGAGGCTTGCCGTGTCAGACATCACTGGGAGGGGAGGTCCTTGGACCTATGAAGGTTTGATAGATGCCTCAGTGTAGGGGAATCGAGGGCTGGGAGGTGGGAGTGAGTGGGTAGGTGGAGGAAAACCCTCATAGAAGCAGTGGGAGGGAGGATAGGAGAGGGGGTTTCTGGGAGAGGGGGAAACCGGGTAAGGGGATAACACCTGAAATGTAAATAAAATAAAATAAAATAAAATAAAATAAAATAAAATAAAATAAAATAAAATAAAATAAAATAAAATAAATAAAATAAAATAAAATAAAATAAAATAAAATAAATAAAATAAAATAAAATAAAATAAAATAAAATAAAATAAAATAAAATAAAATAAAATAAAATAAAATAAAAAAATAAAAAATAAAATAAAATAAAATAAAAATAGGTATAAGTCAGTTGGGCAGCGGTGGCGCACATGCGCCTTTAATCCCAGCACTTGGGAGGCAGAGGCAGGCGGATTTCTGAGTTCGAGGCCAGCCTGGTCTACAAAGTAAGTTCAGGATAGCCAGGGCTACACAGAGAAACCCTGTCTCGGAAAAAAAGATAGGTATAAGTCAACACAGAAATGAAAGTAGTTTTGGGACTGGGGCTAATGGACGACTCTGTGGGTTAAGAGAATTTTTCTTTACAAGCATGAGCCTCAATCCCTAGTACCTGCATAGAAGATGGGGTTTCATCACAAGCTTGCTCTCGTCCGCAGAGCTAGAGTAGGCATAGATAGATAGGTGGTAGATCTCAGCATCTTCCTGACTGCCGGCCTAACCCCAGGCTAAGACCCTGACTGGAGGGAGTAAATTAGTGTGCTACAGCAAGAAGACATGTCACTGCTACACCCACCCCACACAATTTTTAGTGGATCTTATTTATGAAAAACAATGAGTTGGCCACTCACAAGGCATAGGTAGATGGATCCGGGAGGTCAAGGCCAGCCTGGTCTACACAATACTTTTTAGGTTATCCAGTGCTACACAATGAGAGCCTATCTCCAAAACAAAACAAGACTAAGCTCAACACCAACAAAAGCAAAAGGAATGATATTACACACAAGTATATCAGGCCCTGCCCTATTTAAACAGCAGGATAATTCCAATATTCATAAATAATTCAGTGGCATAAAATGTCACTCTCGTGTTGTTTTTCTATGAGAACTAACCAAGAGAAGACTTTTCTTCTTTAAGATTTATTTATTTCCTATATGTGAGTTACACTGTTGCTGTCTTCAGCACACCAGAAGAGAGCTTCAGATACCATTACAGGTGGTTGTGAGCCGCCATGCGGTTGCCGGGAATTGAACTCAGGACTTCCGGAAGAGCATGGTGCTCTTAACTGCTGAACCGAACCATCTCTCCAGCCCAAGAGAAGACTTTCTCAAGTTATTTACAGACATCCTATCTGTTCTCCTATAAATTGGGGCATGCCTTTGATAACAGTATTATGTCAAGAACCCATCCCCACACTGCTTACGTACACATAAGATCTCTTGCTGTTGTGGATTCGTTCATGTATTTCAACATAAAAGCATAACAAAAGGGTTTCCCACCTTTCTTACATACTTAGGGTCTCTCTCTTCTGTGGGTTTGTTCATGTCTTTGAAAATATAAAGAATAAAGAAAGGCTGTCCCACATGGCTTGCATACATAGGGTCTCTCTCCAGTGTGAATCCTTTCATGTTTTTTACGGGTACTGGAATAGCCAAAGGTTTTCCCACAGTGTTCACACACACACGCAGGGCTTCTCACCGGTGTGAATTCTTTCGTGTGTTTTTAGGGAACTGGAGGAGGTGAAGCCTTTCCCACAGTGCTTACACACATGGGGATTCACACCACTGTGAGCTACTTCATGCTTTTGCAGCTGAATCGAAAGCCCGAAGGCATCCCCCACACTCTTTACACACACAAGGTCTTTCCCCAGTGTGAGCTCCTTCATGTATTTGAAGGTTAGTAGAGGTGATGAAGGCCTTCCCACGCTGCTTACATACACAGGGCTTCTCCCCAGTGTGAACTCTTGTGTGTCTTCGAAGGCAAGAGGAATCAGAGAAAAACTTTCCCACAACGGTTACAGAGAAAAGTCTTCTCACAAGTTGGAGTCATCTTATGTCTTAAAAGGTTACCAAACCGCACAAAGCCTTTCCCACAAAGCTCACACGCGTAGGGCTTCTTAACGCTGGGACTCTTCTCACGCCTTTGTAAAGGACTGGGGTGTGCGAAGCCTTTCCCACACGGCGTGTGCACATAAGACGTCTTTGAACAGTCATTTTGTTCATACGTTTGGCCAGATTTGAAACAAGGAAGGTCTTCACCGCAGGTTTTATTTTTAGAAGGTTTCTCTCCAGTGTGAGTGCTTTTATGCATCGGAAGGGATGAAGGAGAATTGGAACTGCTCCCAAACTCCTCATGTTTATACAATGTCTGTCTATATTCTTGGTCTTCATAAGGTCCTACCTGATGGTTCACTGGCACACCCAGGGACGAACGGCCAATTCTACCTTCTTCATAGACACGCTTTTCAAATGTAGCAACTCCTGGACAAGATGTTGGGCTCACAGAGTGCCCTGGGTTGCAGCTGAAGATTTCTGCACACAGGTGACTTTCATTATCATCACAGAATTTCTCCACCAGGTGGCCGCTGCAAAACAAGTAAAGAAAACATGACTATGATAGCGTTTACTAATGATCGAATGAAGAAATGCTGGTTTCATCCTGGGAAACAATTTGTAACGTGTTCAGACCACGTGCTTTCTAAGTCCACTTGAGGACAGTTGCAACAGAAACAGTGGGATTCATATACAATTGGGTGTGATCATTAAGAACATTAAATATGAGCTGGAGAGATGGCTCAGCGGCTGAGAGCACTGACTGTTTTTTCCAGAGGTCCCGAGTTCAGTTCCCAACAATCCCATGGTGGCTCACAGCCATCTGTAATGGAATCTGATGCCCCCTTCTGGTATGTCTGAAGACAGCTACAGTGTACTCACATACATTAAATAAATAAATTTTTAAAAAGAACATTAAATATCCACATAGCATTTCAACACAAATATTATATACATTCTGTGCTTCAAACACAATGGGACCCATCAGCATATGGGAGATACCATTAGGGTGGAATAATCACTGGGGACAGTAGTGATGTGTGATGTTGTCCTGAGCCTAGGACACAATCCGTGTGTGCTGCCAGTGGGACCTGAGGGATGGAGCCGACTAAGACATTGGGAGCCCAGAAATAGGGAATCTAAAGCTGACATGGGGCACTGGGTTATTTACACTGCTGGCGATTGACTTTTGCCTTGATTTGATTATTAGTTCCTTCCTCTTTGGAGGAAGAAATTATGTAACTGATTCTTTGTACCTTGAAGGCGGAGACAGCTCAAAGACTCTGGCTTTTTAAAAGGATACTAGGTTTTGACGTTTAGAGTGTTGAAATTCCTTAACACTGTTTCTTTGTTTTAAATTCTGGCATTCATATTAACGTGACATCATGGAGACAAACAAAAAAGGCAGATTATGGTTTAATACTGGGGTGTTTGTGTCGTGACTCACGTAGACAGGAAGTCATCTGTGTTGGTATTTTGTCCAGATGGCAAAACCTAGAGTCACTAAAGGGAACATCAACTGAGAGACTATGCCTAATCACATTGGCCCATCAACAAGCAAAACGTCAAAGTCTCTGAACACTATCCTCTTGCAAGGTACAAAAAAATCATTTACAGTTTCTTTCCCCAAGAGGGAAGAACCAAGGCGTAGTAATAATCAATCAAGGCAAAAAAAATGTTTTTTTCTTGACTGAAGAACAATGTGGAAGTGTCTAGTCCACTGTGAGCAGCGCCATTCCCAAGCAGGCTGTCATGAGGTGTGTAAGAAAAGAAGCCGAACAAGCCAGAGGGAGTAAGCGAGTGGGCAGCATTCCTTCACGGCCTCTGCCTTCAGCTCAGGCCTAAGCCTAAGCCTATGCCTATGCTCGAGTTGAAGGCCTGACTTCCTTCCCTCCATTATTTACTGCAAACTTCAAGACAAAGCTACTGTTATCCACCTCAGGTTGCCTGGGCTCCTGGTATTCATCACAGTAATCAATACAAAACCAAACTGAAGACACACTGTAGGGTACGAAGTTACTATATGTATACACATCCCATATTCTATCTGCATATCCTAGTTGTTCTCAAGATTGAAATGTTTAGAATGTATTATTGCTGATGCTTAACATGCAGATTTTAGCAGAAAATTCCCTGAGATGAAATTAGCTTGAGCCTTGATGTGAAATGCAACTTTTACTTCCTTGTAAAAGTGTCCTAGCATAACAGCGCTCTACCATATGGATTGGAGAACAAATTACCTTAGTTTTCTCAAGAGATTTTCATACTTATTTACAACCTTCTGGTTACCCAACTTGTTTCCTAAAATGTAGAACCAGAGAAATAGTTAAGAATTATTTATTACCAAAAACATATATAAAATAACAGCCAACTTTATGGTGTAAGACATCCCACCTGACAAATTTATCCCAATTCCCTTCTCCATATTCCGATTCATACATCAAGGTAGAAACACCTGTCCTTGACGGACCACAGAAGCCAACGCCTGTGTGTACCTAGAGAGGCCAGGTTCCTCAGGCTTTCCTGCATCACATCTTTGTACAGGTCCTTCTGGAAGGGATCCAGCACAGACCACTCCTCCCGCGTGAACTTCACAGCCATGTCCTCAAAGCTCACTGACTCCTAAAAGCACACACATACATTTCTAGGAAAGTGAGCCTCCTGGTACCGCAGATGTACACAGAATTCATAAATGGTGACATGACACTATGTTCCATGACAGAAGGGTTTAAGGGGCATCAAGACTCTACAGGATTAGATGCATTTCCTCCTACTGAGGCCAGACAAGGCAGTCCTCTGTGCTGGGGCTATGGACCTGCCCATGTCTACTCTTTGGTTGGTGGCTCAGTCTCTGGGAGCTCTGAGGGGTTGGGTTGGTTGATACTGTTGTTCTTTCTATGTGTTGTAATCCCCTTCAGCTCCTTCCATCCTGCCCCTAACTCTTTCATAGGGTTCCCTGACCTCAGTCCAATGGTTGGCTGTAAGTGTCAGCATCTGTCTAATCAGCTGCTGGTAGAACGAGCCTCTCAGAGGTCAGCCATGCTAGGCTCCTATCTACAACATGGCATCAGTAATAGTGTCTGCTATTAGTGTTTGGTGTCTGCACATGGGATGGATCCCAAGTTGGGGAGGTCACTGGATGGCCTTTCCTTCAGTCTGTGCTCCATTTCTGTCACTGCATTTCTTTTAGACAGGCACAATTCTGGGTCAAAAATTTTGAAGAGAGCTGGGTGGCCCAATCCCTCCAGCCAGGGACCTAACTACTAGAGGTGGTCTCTTCCACTTTCATCTTCTCGCTTTTTGGCGAAGGTTATTCCCGTTGAATCCTGGGAGACTCACACATCTCAGATCTCTGGGACTTTCTAGAGGTTCCCACACCCCTATCTCACACAGCTTCATATTTTCATTCATTGTCCTGGACCTCGAGGCTTCTCGCCTGTCTTCCCCCATACTTGATCCTAGCCCCCCCTTTCCCATCCTTTTCTCCTCCCTTCTCCCACCCAGGTCCCTCCCTCTCTCCATCTGCCTCCTGTGACTCTTTTTCCCCCTTCTAAGTGAAATTGATGTATCCACACACGGGCCTTCCTTCTTGTTAGATGTCACATGGTCAGTGAGTTATATTGTGGGTATTGTGTACTTTTTGGCTAATATCCACCTACCAGTGAGTATATTCCATCCATGTTCTTTTGGGTTACCTTGCTCAGGTTGGTATTTTCTAGTGCCATCCATTTACCTAAAAAATTCACGGCGACCTCATTTTTAATAGCTGAACAGTATTCCATTGTGTAAATGAACCACATTTCCCTTATCCATTCTTTGGTTGAGACATATCTGGGCTGTTTTCAGCTTCTGATTATTATGATTAAAGCTGCTATGAACATTGTGGTATATGTCCAGGAGTGGTATAGCTGAGTCTTCAGGTAGAACTTTTTCCAATTTTCTGAGGAACAGCCAGATTTATTTCCAAAGTGGTTGTACCAGTTTGCAATCCCACAAGCAATGGGGGAGTGTTCCTCTTTCTCCACATTCCTCTCACCAGCATCTGCTGTCACCTGAGTTTTTCATCTTAGCCATTCTGATTGGTGTAAGGTAGAATCTCAGGGTCATACATCTTCTGTCTTAGTCAGGGTTTCTATTCCTGCACAAACATCATGACCAAGAAGCAAGTTGAGGAGGAAAAGGTCTATTGAGCTTACACTTCCACAGTGCTGTTCATCACCAAAAGAAGTCAGGACTGGAACTCAAGCAGGTCAGGAAGCAGGAGCTGATGCAGAAGCCATGGAGGGATGTTTCTTACTGGCTTGCTTCCCCTGGCTTGCTCAGCCTGCTCTCTTATAGAACCCAAGACTACCAGCCCAGGGATGGCCCCACCCACAAGGGACCCTTCCCCTTTGATTACTAATTGAGAAAATCCCCTACAGCTGGATCTCATGGAGGCACTTCCCCACCTGAAGCTCCTTTCTCTGTGATGACTCCAGCCTGTGTCAAGTTGACACACAGAACCATCTTCTTAAAGCCGTGATTTAGTGTGTACTGTGCGTGGAGAGTGTGAGATGGCACAGAGCTCTAGTGGAAGTCAGCATCACCTTTTTCGAGTTTGGTTTTCTTTGTCAATGGTTCTGGTGATTTCAGATCATCAGTTGCATAGCACATGCTTTTATACGCCCTGAACCAACTCACAGCCCTCTAGTTAATACTTCTTACAATTTTTTAGGAACATGAGCACCACTTCTGTGATTGTGCTAAATGACAGTAGTAGAAAGTATGTACCTGGGCTCTTGGGACCATCCTTAATTAAACAGCAAACAATACTCATGACAAGCAATTCACCCGATTAGTGTCCCACTCCGATTTCTAATAGTATGATAAAACATCATGATCAAAGGCTACCTGGGTAGGAAAGTATTTATGTGGGTTACAAGTTATAGCCAGTCACCGAGGGAAGCCAAGTCAGGAGACACAGAGAAGACATGCGCAAACTCCAATCGGGTGGAGCTAATTCTTCAGCTGAGGTTCCCTCTCTTTCCAAGATGTCAGACTGGCAGCCCACTGAACCATCTCACTGGCCTATCACACCATTTTCGTTTGAGAAAGCCTCTGGACTATTGAACAGCAGTAAGATGGCGTAGCGTTCTTAGACAGGGCTCTAATTCACCAACATGTTATCCCTCTAATTTCTAAAACACACTTGAATGTAAAATATTCGACCGACTGTGTTAGCTGCAGTGGATGTCTATAATATAAAATGTCTGCAACCAGTCCTCTCTGAGGACATTTTGAACCTTCCCAGAAGCCATGGGTCATCAAATAAAAAGTCCAATGGCAGAGGTTTGGTTTCTTTCCTTGAGTTGTTGGTCAGGAGAGTCCCAGAGGCACCCCATTCCCCTAAAAACTTGACATTGTCTCTCAGTGTTACCCTTGCCCACTATGTTACTGCTGAGGGAGAGAAGTCATTACCTGTGAACTCTGAAAGCTACAGTAACAATCACCCTGGGACATAAGCCCATTGTGCAATTGTATCAAGGTTAGAGGGTAACAGATTACATTCTCGCTGGATTTAAGGCCCAATACATAGTGGGAAAATATGTCTTGCCCTGTCAGTCTGACCTAGAGCTGAAGAGGTCACAGGCCTCAGTAGTAAATCTACGATGATTCTACTTAATACTGACCATCACAATACCTGTCTATGCTCATAGAACAGTGTAGCATTTATCCTCATGAGAGATGTTTCCACGTGCCGTGGACAATGATGAATGCAGAAAATCACAGCTTGTCGATGTGAAGAGAAAAAGTGTCTATGGACTGCTTGGGTATCAACAGAACATCTACACCACACCTCTATCCCCTACCCCAATGCCCCAGGTCCAGGGAACATTAAGCAGGAGAAGGCACAATAATCGTAGAAGCCAGGGCTTGGGCTGAAGCACTGTCATCTGGACGTGATTGGACAACATTTATAAAATAACAGGAATTGTGTTTGTCTGGGCCAGATCAAGCAAGTCATGATTCCAGCATCTGAGGGGGATGGGCTCATAAGCCCCTCACCATTATTTGAGGAGTTATGTCACTTGGTAGGTCAACTGTGCTCCAGAGCATGCTTTGAACCATAAACATAAGAGCAGAAAAACTATTCAGTAGGCCAACCGGAAAAACAAAATCAAAAACAAAACAAAACCTTGACATATTTAGGCAGGTGATGGAGAAGTTAGGAGAAAGAGTGGTGCCTGTGATGTGCTCAAAAGTACTGTCTATATGTATGAAATGCAGAAAGTATAAATAGAAATCATATTTTTAAAAATAAATAGTCAGCTGGGCAGTGTTGGTGCATACTTTCAATCCCAACACTCAGGCGACAGAGGCAGGTGGATCTTTGTGAGTTGGAGGCCAAGGTGGTCCACAAAGTGAGACAACCAGGACAGAGAAATCCTGTCACGAAAATTATTATTATTATTATTATTATTATTATTATTATTATTTTAGTTTTTTTGAGACAGGGTTTCTCTGTATAGCCCTGGATGTCCTGGAACTCACTCTGTAGACCAGGCTGGCCTCAAACTCAGAAATCCGCCTGCCTCTGCCTCCCAAGTGCTGGGATGAAAGGCGTGCGCCACCACACCCGTCACGAAAATTATTTTTAATTATTTAATTAATTAATTGATAAACCCAAAACCAAACTGATCCTGCATGGTTAGAGATCTGTGTAGCATCTATGCCATTGCATCTGATTTGTCCACTTTGTTTCTATTAGAATTCATGGCTTTCTCCATCCAGGGTTTAGATTAAAACTTTGCAACAAC
The DNA here is from genome assembly GCA_964023405.1 of Apodemus agrarius. Classification (NCBI taxonomy): domain Eukaryota; kingdom Metazoa; phylum Chordata; class Mammalia; order Rodentia; family Muridae; genus Apodemus; species Apodemus agrarius. The sequence continues at coordinate 51,486,743 of OZ030026.1, read as the reverse complement.
CAAATTAACATCCTAGCATAAAAACTGACAAACTATAGCGCAAAGTAAAAGCTTTAAAGCCGGGTGGTGGTACACACCTTTAATCCCAGCACTTGGGAGGCAGAGGCAGGCGGAATTCTGAGTTCGAGGCCAGCCTGGTCTACAGAGTGAGTTCCAGGACAGCCACAGAGAAACCCTGTCTCGAAAAACAAAACAAAACCAAAACAAAACAAAGCTTTAAAATCTTTGACTTAAAGAGCAACCTTTATGGCCGCCGTCTGTATATAAATACTGTCTACATGTTTATACATATTTTTCCTGTACACATAGTATCAAATTGGCTTAGGAGTGAGCACAGCTGGAGAGACAGCTCGACATCATTGTCTCAAAAACAAACAAACAAACAAAAACCAAAAAAACAAAAAACAAACAAAAACAAAAAACAAAACAAAACTTAATGGAATCTGATGTCTCCTGGCTCATGGGGTCTTCACACTAAAAATTCAAAGAGAAGTCAAGATGGACACAGAATTCTGATGGGGTGCCATCTTTTTTATTTTGGTTTTTTTTTTTTTTTTTTTGGTTTTTTGGATTTGGTTTTTTCGAGACAGGGTTTCTCTGTGTAGCCCTGGCTGTTCTGGAACTCACTCTGTAGACCAGGCTGGCCTCGAACTCAGAAATCTGCCTGCCTCTGCCTCCCAGAGTGCTGGGATTACAGGCGTGCGCCACCACCGCCCGGCCTTTTTTTTTTTTTTTAAATCATTATCACATTGGTCCTCAGGTTAGTGTTGCTTCCATGAGAGGGTCAAAACAAATCCTTATTGCTTAAAAAATAAGCTAGCTCTTTCTTACTGGGCATCTTCCTTCACACTGAAACATTTTCTCCATATTGAGACATCTGCCTCAAGGAAGAGCTTTCACCGGTCTCAGGTGGTAAACGGCAGGTACACAAATATAACCTATCCAGAGTACAAACTTGAAGATTGTTGAGGATCCCTACTGGCAGTCTAAAATGGGGCAAACAGTTCCTGGAGAAGAAGATTGTCCAGCCAAGACTGGAAGGCATGTTGGGACTGCGGAGCTGCTTGGGAACTGAGGAGAGGAGATCCGGAGGGCGGTGGCCAGGGGACAAGGCAGAGGTTTCCCCCTGTGCCCCTTACCTTTACATTATCTGAACCTATAACTTTCTCTGCAAATAGACTGTGTATTGAGAAGGCTAGGCTGACTCCGTGGCAGGCTTCAAATTGGCAGTATGGGAGACGAGGCCTAAGAACTGGGCAAGCCCAGGTAAGTCAGTTACTAGAAAGTCAAACAAAACAAAACAAACCCCAGGTCTCAGGCAGCCAGTCAGAAGTTGCCCCGCCACCTGACCTCAGGCAAGGACAGTGGGGCAGCAGCGGTTTCCAGACTTCCCCAGCAACAGTTTCCAGCTGCCACGCCCCATAACGGTTCTGGAATGCCCCTAGAGATGGACTCCATGGATTAAGATAGAGGTCACCTTACCCAGAACTCCCAGAATGTGCTTTAAATGAGGTCTTTGAGCTCACTTTGGAGGTCTCTCTATCTCGGTAATGGGAGACCCCAGCATGCCGGACTTCTGCAGAATAAAGCACTCTTCACACTGACATACTATTTGAGTCTGGGGTATAATTTTTTTTTGGCAAATCATAGACCCTAACAGTATCTGTCTAAGCAGATTTCCATCCAGCTAACAGACATCATCCAAGGAATCAGCTTCAGCCTGTACATTGGCTCTAAAGAGTCATGCTGGCCCCAGGAGGTACTGCAGAATCAGTGAGCTCGGATTTGCAGAAAGTCCGTGTAACCAGCCAGGCCACTGCAGTTGCTCCTGGTGTCTTCAGGCTAGGTCAGCCCACCAGCTGCCTCCACAGCGGGCTTCAAACTGACCCTTTAGGAGACAAGGTCTAAGAACTGGGCTAGCCCAGGCAAGTCCATTGTTGGAAATACATAATGTGCTTTAAATCAGGCCTGTGAGCTCACTAGGGTGTTGCTCTCTCTTGATAATGAGAGACTCCAACATGCTTCTATGGAATAAAACACGCTTTGCATCTGCATGCCATTCAAGTCCAGGATATCGTTCTTCAGAAAATCATAGACCCTGAAACCACTGACAAACATTCCCTGCCATACCTGGACCTCCTCCCTCTGCTGCCCATGTTCAGTCCACGTTCTCTCTCTGCTCTGGACGCATGCGGATTGCTCAGGCAGTTCTCTCTCTCGTCTCTGCAATGAAACACCTTCCCCTCAGTCATACCAGAAACTGGTCATGGGTCAGTTTATACAGGAGTCCCTGCAGCCACACTGCTAAGACTTATCTGGTCCCCTACAGTCTCTCCCTCACCTACTTCAACTGTGGGTGACTTCAAGTCATCAGACTGATCTTCTTCTTCTTCTTCTTCTTCTTCTACTTCTTCTTCTTCTTCTTCTTCTTCTTCTTCTTCTTCTTCTTCTTCTTCTTCTTCTCCTCCTCCTCCTCCTCCTCCTCCTCCTCCTCCTCCTCCTTCTCCTCCTTCTTCCTCCTCCTTCCTTCTTCTTCTTTCTTCTTCTTCTTCTTCTTCTTCTTCTTCTTCTTCTTCTCTCTTCTCTCTCTCTCTCTCTCTCTCTCTCTCTCTCTCTCTCTCTCTCTTTCTCTCCCACACCTCCCTTCTCAACTCCCCTTCCCATACCCCTAAATAAACTATTCTATACTATAGCCATGGTCTGACTGGTACTTCAGGAGGATGGGACACCTCAGCATGGGCCTACGCCTCCCTCCCACCTCACCATACTGGGCTCTACCAAACATATCTTGTTTTGTTTTTTTTTTAATAAAACACAACAATAAGTGACCATTACAAATAGTTATCAAGGGGCTGGGGAGATGGCTCAGTGGTTAAAGGCACTGACTGCTCTTCCAGAGGTCCTGAGTTCAGTTCCCAGCAACCACATGGTAGCTCATAGCCATCTGTCATGGGAGCTGGCACACAGGTGCACATGCGGATAGAGCAAACATATACATAAAATAAATAATTTTAAAAAATGATTATCACGGGCTGGGAGAGATGGCTCAGCAGTTAGGACCCTGGTTCAATTCCCAGCACTCACACAGCAGCGTACACCTGTTTGTAACTCTAGTTCCGGGAGAGCTGGCACCCTAACGTAAGTATAAATACAGAAAAACACCAATGCACATTAAAAATAAGTAGCCGGGCGTGGTGGCGCACGCCTGTAATCCCAGCACTTGGGAGGCAGAGGCAGGCGGATTTCTGAGTTCGAGGCCAGCCTGGTCTACAGAGTGAGTTCCAGGACAGCCAGGACTACACAGAGAAACCCTGTCTTCCACAGAGAAAGAAAGAAAGAAAGAAAGAAAGAAAGAAAGAAAAGAAAAGAAAAAAAACCAAAAACAAACAAACAAACAAAAGTAAATCTTAAAAATTTTTTTTTGTTTTTTTTTTTTTTGTTTTTTTTTTTTTTTTGAGACAGGGTTTCTCTGTGTAAGTCCTGGCTGTCCTGGAACTCACTCTGTAGTCCAGGCTGGCCTCGAACTCAGAAATCCGCCTGCCTCTGCCTCCCAAGTGCTGGGATTACAGGCGTGCGCCACCACGCCTGGCAAAAAAAATTTTTTTAAAAGAACAACATCAACAACAAAAGCCAAAAACCATCAAAGCTCATACTTGGGTTACAGCAAGTGCTATTAGGCCGTTGGTCCAGGTCCAAGCTTATTATGGCTAACTATGCCAAGCAGTTCTGACTTTATTGGGATTGGTTTCCAGGAACACCAAAGCACAGAACACAACAGAATATGCAATCAACCTGGACATGAGAAAGTTTCCTTGTAACAGTAATAACAGCATAAAACGGCTTGCTAAACAGGCAGGCAGCAGGCAGCCAGGCCTTAACACTTTCCAATGCGCACACACTGAATGGGTCTTGTCTGCTAATTACAGCGGCTGAGTGTCCACTAATTAATTGGCTCTTTTTATTAGCTTACTGAGAACAGGGGGCTGGGCCTGACTTGGGGCACAGGTCAGCTTCAGTAACGCACACATGTCTGCTGCCTGACAGAAAACAGACTCAAGGCTCTGTGGTCACTGTAGGATCAATGATGTTACAGGTTTGGCAGAAAGGGAGCTGAGAAGAGATTCATTGGGTGAGTTATAATAGCAAGCCTCAGGCAGCTAAAACCACAGGCATAACCTATAACCGCAGGCGGACCTAACCTAAGCAATGTCTGAGTCAAAGAGCGGCAGAGAAGGAACGGACTTGAGCCCTGGAGCTGGGTGTGGTGGTGCAAGCCTTTAATCCCAGCTCTGGAGAGACAGAAAGATTTCTGAGTCTGAGATCAGCCTGGTTCACAATGTGGCTTCCAGGACAGCCGGAAGAACTCCACAGAGAAACACTGTCTAGAAAAGTCCAACTCCTCATCCCCCCACAAAAGACGAGAGCGCGGTGACTGAGCTATCCTGCGTCCAATCGTCTTCCCAGCTGAGGTTTAGCTCATCACCATTAATTAATTCCGCTCTACCTGCAGAAACAGGATACCCCGGGTCTGGAGTTCCTCAAACTCTCCGCTTCCAACCGAACCGAAAAGAACCAAACCAACAAAAAGCTTGAACGGCGATCTGTGTAAGTCCCCAAGCCCTATCAGGTGCACCAAACTCCTCCAGGGAATAAAGCGGTCCTTCGCTATTCCAATAAAAGTGGTCTCCGCAGACTGTCATTGTGTCCGGATGCTTCTCTGCTCCGTTTTGTTTGTCCCATTGAGAGTCACAGAGTCACTCTGAGTAGCTGCGCCCTGAGACATGACGTGGGGCATGGCGAGGTTTTAGGGAGAGAGTAGGGCAGTGAATTAACCTCTACCATTCACGTAGATTCCACTCGCTCTTCTCGGCAAAAGGAGCCCCAGTTCGACTCCTAAGGGAGCCCCAGTTCGACTCCTAAGGCGGCCCACGCACGACCCTCTGCCAACACAACCCAGGCTGTAGGGACCCGAGCAGCGGGCGCTAAGCTAAGAGACCTTGCATAAGAACAGGACCAAGGCCCTGCCTGATAGCCCAGCTCCACCCAGCAGGATCCCAGAAGTAGCAGCAGGGGTCAGCGCGGCCAGACCAGACTCAGCGGGCGCGCGGGAGAGCAGGAGGTCTTGTATCCCTTAAGGCATCCAGACTGCAGCTGCCTCCTCCTACACCTGGGACCCCCAACAGCACTCACCATTTCCAGACTCTGTGCGTCCTGGTGTCTGCCTGCTGCTCCTGCAGTCAGTGAAGGAGACCTGGATATCCAAGGACTGCGCTCTAGGATCTACTTTTAAAGAACAGAAGGCACAGGAAATGTATAGGAAAAGAAATAGACCTGATAGTGGCAGATTCCTTACACACACTCAAATAAGACCACGATAGGTCAGCGAGCCCTTGGACCCGCCTCCCCAAGCCCTCTAGAGGAACAGAAGACGCAACTTTTACTAGGCAAGGTGGAGCTGAAATTACAGACCTCTCCAGATCCCAGATCCTGCTGACACCCATGCAGGAGCCCCATTGAGCACCAGTAGGGGTTGATGAAGGAATCACAGGGGCGGGGCATGAAGGCAATTTACAGACCTTGGGGCTCGGTAGGAACTCCTTGCAGAACTATAATCTGCTGCTGTATCTGACTTCCTACTCTTTGGCTGTTGTGCTCTCCCTCAAAGCCAATTCCAAAGGCCAAGTATTTTCCAGGAAGACTGCAGGGCTAGATGGGCATCTTAATGGTGTGAGGGTCTATGATTCTTGGGAGAATGATACCCGGGACTCAAGTAGTATGTAAACACAAAGAGTGTTTTATTTTCGCAGAAGCCAGCATGCTGGGGTCTCCCATTACCAAGATAGACAGACCCCCGAAGTGAGCTTGCAGGCCTGGTTTAAAGCACATTAGGGGAATTCCAGGGTAGGTGACCTCTATCTTAATCTGTTGAGTTCATATCTAAGGACATTTCAGAGCCATTATGGGGCGTGGCGGCTGGACACTGCTGCTGACCCATTGTCCTTACTTGAAGTCAGGGGGGCCGGGCAGCTTCTGACCGGCTGCCTGAAGCCTGGATTTTTTTTTCTAATAACTAACTTACCTGGGCTTGCTGGGACTTGTCCCGTTCTTGGAAACAGATATTTAGGCCTGTCTCCTGAACTGCCAATTTGAAGCTTGTCATGGAATCAGCCTATAGACTTCTCAGTGGTCGAGCCTTTGCTGAGCTTCTGTGAAGTCCTGCACCCAGGCCTCGCCGCCCCCCTCCCCCACACCCGCATCAGAAACAAAACAATCACAAAACTGGAAACCAAACGCTTTTCTGAAGTATTTCTTTTTTAATTGTGTGTACAAGCGCACGACTGTGTGTGGGTCTGAGAAGGTGAGAGCAGCGCCCCCTGGAGGCTCTCGGGTGGAACCGCGTTTGCCATCCGCGCTGCTGCACCGGATGTTTCTTTGTTGTGGTGAAAACAAGCGCTGGGGCTAATGCGAGTGCTAAGATGCTGGGCCGAGGAGCTGGGAGCACAGCTTCGTGACTAAGCATCTGCAGCTTTGGGGCAGGACCAGACTTCGGTTCTCAGCACCCACCCCTGGCAGTTCACGACTGTAATTCTAGCTTTCAGGCATTGCTAATCCCGAGATTCGCCAAAAAACAAACAAACAAACAAAACCAAAAAAACAAACAAAAACAAAAAACAACAAAAAAAACCAGCTCCACCATTTTGGGCCAAACATGAAGCAAGCTTTATTAAATATTAAATACTGACCAAGACATGGACTTTGGACAGGACCATTCCCTAGAATTTCCCAGCTAAAAACGGCCTCTAGCCAAGTGTTTTGGGGCTCATTAAGGCAAACCTATAGGCCACCATACTTTCCCATGAGGCTTTGCTATTTCCCAAGAACTACAATTCCCAGTATTCCCGGGAGTTGCATAGTTCGTAGGCAGGCGGGTTTGCAGTATGATTTTGGACTTTACAGTATCTAATGTCCTCTTCTGGCCTCTGGGGATACTTCACACACATGCCCATACTTTCTTATATACGTAAATTTAAAAAAATCTAAATGTTAGGTTCAAAATGGAGACGTTAGAGACCAAATAAATGAATAGGAAAGGTTGCTTCTGAATAAAAGATTTCACAACTATTGGGAGGTAGAGACATGTGAATCTCTGAGTTCGAGGCCAACCTAGTCAAAAAGCTAGTTCCAGAATTCCTGTCTGGAAAAAAGACGGAGGCTGGGGTGGGGGTGGGTGTGGGGGGGAATGAGATTGTCAAACTGAGGACATTAGAGAAGCAAGGCTAGTCTCACCAGTCTCTGGCGGGTATGAAGCTCACCCAGCTGGAGGTTACACACAGGCACTGTTTCCTTTTACGTGTTCTTGCACAGTTCTAGCTAATTTTATATCAACTTGACACAGGCTGGAATTATTTGAGAGGAAGGAACCAAAACAGGAAAATGCCTTCATAAGACTGGATGTAGGCAAGCCTGCAGAGCATTTTCTCACCTGGTGAGAGATGGGGGAGGGCCCCGCCCATTATGGACGACAGTGCTACCCCTGGGCTGGTGGTCAGTGAGCTGCCCTCCACCTCGGCCTCTGCATCAGCCTCCAGGCTCCTGCTGTTTGAGTCCCTGTCCTGACTTCCTTTGATGATGAACAGTGATTCGGAATTGTCAGCCAGATACACTTTTTCTCCCCAACTTGTTTACCACAGCCATACTCAGCAACTATTTCACGCAACTAATGCATCTAACTGCGATGGACTGAACTGTAGGTACCGATGGCTTCAAAAAGCTTCCACCGTTTTAGGAAGAAGATCGCCCCAAACCATCCAATAGGCAAGGAGGTCACCAAGTCAAACTGCAACAGCATCTTGACATTTCTGACGGTTGATGGTTAGAATGATTATCTGTGGCTAGATAAACTTGAAGCTGCTCTTAGGCATTTATTTCAGCATCAGAACCTAAGGCATTTGCCCACACGTGTACACTAAAAAGTTAGAAAGGGAGACGGGGTTGGGGGGGGGAGGGGAAAGGTAGGGGGAGACACTGAGACACACTTCCTTCAATACCTATCGTTTGCCTATAGCTTGCCTGGTATGTGGCTTTTGACCCAAACGTACTTAAATAGTCCTTGAGATTTCTTCTGGGCTCACTTATTATAATCAAGATAGAATCCCTGAAAGGGGAACCCAATTCCAATGGAATAACAGGATTGAATACATCAAGAGATTTCTGAAACTTGGAATCCTTCTCACAAGCTTCCTAAGTAGGATTCCTGTGCTACCATGCCTGGCAATAAGTGACAGTCACAGTCAGTGTCAGCCCTGGGAAGGACTGATCACCAGAGGGAGCACACAGACTTGGTGGATGAGATTGTCTGACTAAAACCAAGTATCTCTTTTAATCAAGCTTGATTCCCAAACCTTGCTATTTCTTAAAGTTGGTTCTTGAGTTGAACCCAGAAATCTTCCCATGTGCTTTCCTATGCTAGGAGTTTTTTGTCTTTTTGTTTTGTTTTTGTTGTTGTTGTTTTTTTTTTCTCTAGACATGGTTTCTCTGTATAGCCCTGGCTGTCCTGGAACTCACTCTGTAGACCAGGCTGGCCTCGAACTCAGAAATCCACCTGCCTCTGCCTCCCAGAGTGCTGGGATTACAGGCGTGTGCCACCACCGCCCGGCGCTAGGAGTTTTCTTAGTGCATTCTTTTTAAGTGCTACCAAAGTGATTAACAGAGACTTTACAAATCCTGCAGGGTAGTTACAGGATTTGTTACACAGTGAGTTATTTCGTGTCTATTTAAAAAGACACCGGGGATGATTCAAAGTTTTGTAAGATCCTCTTTATGTCTTAGGCACTGTTCTGTTGCTGTGAAGAGATACCATGACAACGGGGCTCTTATAAGACAAAGCATTTAATTGGGAGCTTGCTTCCAGTTCCAGAGACGCAGACCATTAGCATCATGTCTGGGAGCATGAGCAGTAGCTGAGGGCTTCCGCGCTGACCCGCAAAAACAGACAGAAGGACAAGTAACCGGATCCGGCACAGGCTTTTGAACCTCAAAGCTCACCTCCTTGAGTCACACCTCCAAAAAAGTTCCCATCTACTCCAAAAAGGGCCGCCCCTTCTAAGTCTCACAAGCCTTTCAAAACAATTCCACTCCCCGGTTATTAAACATTCAAATCTATAAGCACATTTAGAGCATTCTTAAACGCCACACTGTATATGAAGGATTTCTCTCCAAACGGCAACTACAATGTTTCTAGAGCGCCCCCTAAGAACTAAAGGCTTTCAACATGGCGTGCATGAGGTGTCTCTCCAGTGTGAGCTACTGCACATCGTCTCCACAATGAGAAGAACTGTGAAGACTTTATCACGTGGCTCGCAGCATTTCTCCAGTGTCTGCTTCCATGTATTAGAAGAGAATTTCTAGTAGCAACACCTACAGCGATTCAAAAGGATACCCTCGCTCAAATTCGTCTGACACTTCCCCACACTGCCAGTGTAACTGACTTCATGGAGGAGTTTGACTTAGTGAGAGCTACCAGAGAGTTTCCCATGTCATTTACTGACACCCTTATCTGTTCTCCTATGAACTGGTGCATGCCTCCGCAAATGAGTTGAACTCAGAAAGCCTCTCCCGCACGTCTCGCACTCATAGGGCCTCTCGCTACTGTGGACGCGTTCGTGGACCCGAACCTCAAAGAGGCGTCGGAAAGCCTTCCCGCAGTGCTTACACACGTAGGGTTTGTCTTCACTGTGCATTATTTTATGTTTCCGAAGAGAGCTGTCAGAGCTGAAGGCTTTCCCGCACTGCAAGCACGCGTAGGGCTTCTCTCCAGAGTGGTTCCTTTCGTGGCTCTGAAGGGAGGAGGAAGAAGCTAAGTCCTTCCCGCACTGCTTACACCGGTAGGGGTTCTCGCCGGTGTGCATCCGATTGTGGAACTGAAAGGAACTGTGATTATTGAATGACTTCCCACACTGCTTGCATACATACAGTCTCTCACCCGTGTGAGTACTCCCGTGTCTTTTCAGGTTACCAGAGCTACCAAAGGTTTTCCCACAGTGCTGACACGCATAGGGCCTCTGACCAGTGTGAATTCTTTCATGTGTTTTTAGGGAGCTGGAGTACGTAAAGCCTTTCCCACACTGCTTACACACATAGGGATTCACACCACTGTGAGTTACTTTGTGCTTCTGAAACTGATACCAAAACGTGAAGGCACTCCCGCACTGCTCACACACGTAAGACTTTTCCCGGGTGTGAGTTAGTTCATGGGATCTGAGGTAACGGGAAGCAGTGAAGGCCTTCCCACACTGCTTACACACGTAGGGTTTCACACCAGTGTGAATCCTCCTGTGTATCCGGAAGTAAGTGGGATCGAGAAACGTTTTCCCACACTGTTCACACACACAGGGTTTCTTGGTGTTGTGAACGCTCCTCCTTCTAAGGCAAGCAGAGCGAGGAGGAGCTCTTGCGTAATGACCAGGCAGCAAAGCACCCTCACCTGTGTCAGCTCTCTGATGCCTTAAAAGGTTACCAAACCGCGCAAAGCCTTTCCCACACAGCTCACACGCGTAGGGCTTCTTGACACTGGGACTCTTCTCACGCCTTTGTAAAGGACTGGGGTGTGCGAAGCCTTTCCGACACGGCGTGTGCACATAAGACGTCTTTGAACAGTCCTTTTGTTCATACGTTTGGCCAGATTTGAAACAAGGGAGGTCTTCACCGCAGGTTTTATTTTTCGAAGGTTTCTCTCCAGTGTGAGTGTTTTTATGCATCTGAAGGGATGAAGGAGAATTGGAACTGCTCCCAAACTCCTCGTGTTTATACAATGTCTGTCCATATTCTTGGTCTTCATAAGGTCCTACCAGATGGCTCACTGGCACACCCAGGGACGAACGGCCAATTCTACCTTCTTCATAGACACGCTTTGCAAATGTAGCAAGTCCTGGACAAGATTTCAGGCTCACAGAGTGGACTGAATTGCAAGTGAAAATGTCTGCACACCGATGAGTTTCATTATCGTCAGTGAATTTCTCCACCAGGTGGCTGCTGAAAAACAAGGGAAGAGACCGTGACTAGGACAGCGTTTACTAATGACGGAATGAAGAAATGCTGGTTCCATCCTGGGAAACAGTTTGTAATGTGTTCAGACTGCATGCTTTCCAATCCACTAAAGACGCCAACCATAGGAACAGTGGGATTAAGTATGATGAGGTATGGCCTGGCAGTTATGGAACTCACTCTGTAGACCAGGCTGTCCTCGAACTCAGAAATCCGCCTGTCTCTGCCTCCCAAGTGCTGGGATTAAAGGCCCGCGCCACCACCGCCCAGCTTGAAATTTCTTTTTTTTTTGATTTGGTTTTTTCGAGACAGGGTTTCTCTGTTGTAGCCCTGGCTGTCCTGGAACTCACTCTGTAGACCAGGCTGGCCTCGAACTCAGAAATCCGCCTGCCTCTGCCTCCCAAGTGCTGGGATTACAGGCGTGCGCCATCACCGCCTGGCTCAGCTTGAAATTTCTTAAAACTGTTTTTCATGTTTTAAGCTGTGATATTAATATTAACATGACATCTTGTGGACAAATAAAAAGGATAGGACTGATCGTGGCAAAATACTGAGGTGTCTACGGGCCATAACGACAGAGAATTGGTTTCGCTAGTTAGTACTTTATCAGCTGGACAAAACCTAGAGGACTCTAGTTGGGAAAAAAAAATGTCCTCAGTGAACTGGGCCAGTCAGGAATCCTCCCGTGGAGCATTTTCTTTGTTGATAACCCAGCCTGCTATGACAGGTACAATTCCTGGGGAAGATGTCCTGAGGTACCCAAGATAACTGAGTAAACCACAGGGCAGGAGAATAAACAGCATTCCTCTAGAGCCTCTGCCTCAGCTCATGACTACAGGTTCGGCTCTTGCTTCAGCTCATGGCCTGACTTCCCTTGATCATGGACCGCTAACCACAAGGCGAAATTAACCCTTTCCATCCCAAACGGCCTTGGCTCATGGTCGTGAGTCCAGCAATACAAAACTAATCGAAGATATACTGCATGGCATAAAGTTTGTATTATATGAGCTACGGTAATACATCACAAACATACTCTAGTTGTTCTCCATTTTGTAATAGTTGCCATCTCCTGGTGCTGATGTGTAAAACGCAATTTTGGGGAGAAATTTTCTGGAGATGAAATTGGTTTGACGCTTGACATCAAGCACATCTTTGGCTTCTCTGTGAAAAGTCCTAACATAACAGCACTCTGGAATATGGCTATCTCGGGGTAAAGAAGTTACCTTAGTTTTCTCCATAGGTTTTCAGATTCATTTACAACTTTCTGTTTGCAGGATTCGTTTCCTAAAATGCAGACATAGAAAACCAATTACTAATTATTAATTAGAGAAATAGTTCTGAATGCCAGCTAAATGCATGGTGTATCCCATCTGACAAATTCTCCCCAATTCCCTTCTTCATATTCCGATTCATACATCAACACTGGTTAGCCAGAAACACCTGTCCTTGACGGACCACAGAAGCCAACGCCCGTGTGTACCTAGAGAGGCCAGGTTCCTCAGGGTTTCCTGCATCACATCTTTGTACAGCTCCTTCTGGGATGGGTCCAGCACAGCCCACTCCTCCTGCGTGAACGTCACAGCCACGTCCTCAAAGCTCATTGACTCCTAAAAGCACACACAAACATTTCCAGGAAAGTGAGCCTGGTGGTACCGCAGATGTACACAGAACTCATAAGAAGGTGACATGGCACTCTGCTCCACAAGGGTTCAAGTTGTCCCGGTCATCACACCCCGCTGCTCATACACAACACGATCCCTCAGTCACACATGCTAAACATCAACTGGAGCTTTCTGGGAAAGAAACATCAAAGTGAGATGAGCTCTCTGCCTGGTATCTGAGAACTGAGATCTAGAGGGATTCCTTCCCACCAGAGCTGTACAGAGTGAGGTGGAGTTCTCAGACACTATACCCTAAGTTTAAAACATCAACATCCTCTTCTCCCTAGGAATACTAACAATGAATCCATACTTATCAGAGGGATGCTATCTGCCTAAAACCCAACATATTGTCTGTCTACATTACCTGGGTTGGTAGACACTACCCCTATGTGTTTTTAAAACCTTGGTTTAGTGTGCAGTGTAGGTAGAAAGCGTAAGCATGCCAGAGAACTCTAGTGGGAGTCAGAAGCATCTTGTGGGAGTTGATTCTAGAGACTGAATTCAGATCATCGGGGTCGCATAGCTTGGGCGTTTACCCCACTGAGACAACTCATCGGGTCTCTAGTGAATACTTCTTATAACTTGTTATAAACCTGACTACATGGTCAGTGATTGCACAAAAGGCAAATATTAGAAAGTGTGTAGCTCGGGCTGGAGAGATGGCTCAACAGTTAAGAGCACTGACTGCTCTTCCAAAGGTCCTGAATTCGATTCCCAGCAGCTACATGGCGGCTCACAACCGTCTGTATTAGGATCTGATGCCCTCTTCTGGTGTGTCTGAGGACAGCAACAGTATGTATTCATATACATACAAATAAATCTTTTTTTTAAAGAAAGTGTATAGCTGGGTTTCTTAATCAAAGAGCAATTAGGACTCGTGACAAGCAGTTCTTCTTAATACTGTCCTAATGTTCTTTCTGTTTCTATGGTATAGCACCATTACCAAACGCAACCTGGGCAGTTAAATGTTTGTATGGATTACAGGTCAGTCTATCAGTGATGGGAACTAAGGGAAGGGACCGAAGGGAGGAGTGTGCAGTCAAGAACTGAGGCGGAGAGCGTGCGTGAACACGGCTCACTGGCCTGGTGGGTTATCCTTCTCTTCCATGTTCCAGTTCCTGGGGCGTCACCACCCACACTGGACCACGCCCTCTTTCATCAATTAACAACCAAGAAAATGCCCTGGGGCTGGAGAGATGGCTCAACTGTTAAGAGCACCAACTGCTCTTCCAGAGGTCCTGAGTTCAATCCCCAGCAACCACATGGTGGCTCACAACCATCTGAAATGGGATCTGATGCCCTCTTCTGGTGTGTCTGAAGTCAGCAACAGTGTACTCAAAAAATATATAAAATAAATATTTTTTTAAAATTATATATTCTATTTTTGATAGAAAAAAGTGAGAGAAAAAAAAAGCTTTCAGATGAGAAAGTAGTAAGTATGGGGCTGGAGAGATGGCTCAGCGGTTAAGAGCACTGACTGCTCTTCCAGAGGTCCTGAGTTCAATTCCCAGCAACCACATGGTGGCTCACAAGCATCCGTAATGAGATCTGACACCCTCTTCTGGGGTGCCTGAAGACAGCTATAGTGTACTTACATATAATAAAATGAATCTTTAAATAAAGAGAGAAATTAGAAAGTAGTTTTTGACGGCAGTCTCATCTTCAGTGAAAGAAATTCCAAAATGAAAATAAAAATTCAAGGCAGAAAAATCAGAAAGCTTAAATATGCCATACATCGTCTAAGGAAGTTCGTTTAAAGGCTTATAGTAGATAAAACTATTTAAAACGGCAGAATTGCCAAACCTGGTGTTACCCACCTTTCCCCCAGCATAGGGGAGGCAGAGGCAGGGGGATCTCTGTGAGCTCGGGGCAATCTCGTCTACCAGGTGACTTCCAGGACAGCCAGGGCTATTACACAGAGAAACCCTGTCTTCAGAAAAAGAAAAATTTTTTTCAGAATACTGTAATACATAGGACTGTTTATACTAATTATACGTTATTTCCCAATTTCCCCAGGGTTAGTAGTAATAGATTCCCTACTGTGTCAGTCGATGTGCTGGCTAAGAAAAAGCTACACCCAGGAGCAGGTGAATATAAACAATCTTGTAACTTTAAAAAGATTATAAAGTTCTTTTCAATTCAAAAGAGCTGCAAGGGGCTGGTGATGGGCTTAGGGGCTGGTGATGGCCTCAGTGACTTGGAGCACGGGCTTTTCTTCCAGAAGCTCTGGATCCTTCCCTAGTACTTGTATTGCACCTAACTCCAGTTCTGGCGGATCCGATGGTCTCTTCTGGTCCAAGGGCACTGAACTCTCATGGTGCAAAAACATTCATGCAGGTAAAACACCCATAAATGAAACAAATATTGTAAAGATTGTTTTCAAATTTTGTTTACAGCTGTAAAAGAAGACAAATAGGAGCTGGAGAGAGAGTCCAGTGGATGAGAACCCCGGAGGACCTGAGATCAATTCATGCACCCACACCGGGCATGTTCACAACCGCCTGTAACTCCAGCAAGATGAGATACCTCTTGCCTCTCTGGCCACCCAGACTCATGTGCACATGCTCACATAAAGACACAAACATATGGGTCATTAAAAATCAAATAAATCTTAAAAAAAAAAATCCAGGGACTGGAGAGGTGGTTTGGCTAAAAGTGTGTACTGGCTGGTTTTGTGTGTCAACTTGGCACAGGCTGGAGTTATCACAGAGAAAGGAGCTTCAGGTGGGGAAGTGCCTCCTGGAGATCCAGCTGTGGGGCATTTTCTCAATTAGTGATCAAGGGGGCAGGGCCCCTTGTGGGTGGTACCATCTCTGGGCTGGTATTCTTGGGTTCTATAAGGAAGCAGACTGAGCAAGCCTGGGGAAGCAAGCCAGTAAGAAACATCCCTCTGTGACCTCTGCATCAGCTCCTGCTTCCTGACCTGCTTGAGTTCCAGTCCTGACTTCCTTTGGTGATGAACAGCTGTGTGGAACTGTAAGCTGAATAAACCCTTTCCTCCCCAACTTGCTTCTTGGTCATGATGTTTGTGCAGGAACAGAAACCCTGACTAAGACAAATTGGTACCAGCGTAGTGAGGTATTCTTGTGACAACCTGAACATGTTTTGGGGAGGACGGTGGAAGGACTTTGGAATTTTGAGATAGAAGAGCCATTAGGATGTTAAGAGCTCTGTGGAAAGTTCTTCAGGAGTTTGGAAGATAATGTTGAGAACAATGCAGAAGATGGAGGCCTGGCTTGTGAAATTTTAGAGGGAAGAGAGGCCATGGAAGGCCATTGGTGAAAGTTCAGCCTCAGTTGTAGTTGACAGCCCAGGACTGAGGGGGTCATGCAAAGGAGTTGAGGCTTGGTACCACGAAGAGAGCCTATGAGAGGCTTTGGTGAAGCCTAGTTGCAGTGGAAGACCCCAGCATATTGGAGACGCCAGTACCATGGGATGACCACCAAGAACAGCAGTGGCAGTGGAGTGGATCAACCTGAACTTAGAGTGTTACAGAGGGCAGAGCTGGAGAAGTGACACCAGCCCTTTGGAGATGCACAGAAGATCATGTGTGGATCTCAGAAACTGGAACAAGAAGCTGTGAAACTGCAACTGACTTGGGGACCCTAAGATGTTAAAGATCACAGGATGCCCGCCAAGGAAAGCTGCTAACAGGGAGTGGAACCAGCCCAGGAGAAAGAAGTTTGTTGCAGTCAACAAAGATGGAAAAGGAGTTGGAGATCTAAAGACTGCTTTGCCATCAGACATGGAGTTGTAGAGTTTGGAGTTTGCCCAGCTGGCTTCCTGTCTTGCTTTGGGGGATTACAGTTAAGTGATTGGATGACTCTCAGAAGAGACCTTGAACTTTGGACTTTTAACCCTGCTGAGACTGAAGTTGGACTAAATGTATTTTGCATTAAGCTATGTTTAAGTATGGCCCCCGAAAGGATCAAGGCAAGTGATTTTAGACACAAGGACAAAGCCTATAAACCTGGGGGATAACCTATATCCCTGCAAGTGTCTGCTCGCTCAGAGAAGCCGCTAGGGGGCGATGATCACCGGCTGGGCGCATTCTCAGTGTTGTTCTGAAGAGTAGGTCCTTGGGCTGAAGAGAGCTTGCTGCTCTGTCGGAGGGCCAGTAACCGCGACAGGGTTGCAACTCCCTTATTATTATTACTTGTGAGGTCCTTGTGCTTGGAACGTAGCACCACGCATGCGCAAACATCCTTCCTAACAATCCGCTGTATCCATTCACCATAGGGCTTTCCAAATCCAAACTCCAAGCCTCAACCGTAAGCCCCTACACGGATCAGGAGGCGGACAATATTTAACGGATTTCCTCTACGTGTCTTCATGCTCTAGGGACACCCAGCCTGATCCAAGTCTTCATGTAACCCTAAAGACAGAATAAGCTCACAGGAGAGAAAATGGCTTTCTGCTCAGGCCGCTAACTCTGGCCTCCTCCATCCTATCAAGCTCTGGCTTTTTCTTTGCTTCTGTTTACGCACATTCTGCACTGTTTCCTCCTCCCTGAGATAGAACAGTCCTCTTCTGCTAAACTCCAGGGAAGTTTGTGAACCTGTCCCTAGGGGACCCTTCGCCTTACTGCAACACCCTTTCACACTCGGTCTCCACTTACAGCTAGGAAAAGTTTGCATTTTAAAGCCACTCTTAGAAAAACTCTAAACCCGGTGGGCGGTGGTGGCGCACGCCTGTAATCCCAGCACCTGGGAGGCAGAGGCAGGCGCATTTCTGAGTTCGAGGCCAGCCTGGTCTACAGGGTGAGTTCCAGGACAGCCAGGGCTACACAGAGAAACCCTGTCTTGAAAAGCCTCTCCCTCCCACCCCAGAAAAAAAGAATCACACTGGAGCTGTGACTCTAAGCCATCCTGCATCTGGAAGTCTAAAATCAGAGTGCACAGAGACTTGGTTCTCCCGCTGTAACTGCAGCCGCTCTCTGTGGGGGGATAAAAGCCTCGGGTCACTAGGAACTGAGTCAGGCTGTGCAGGGCGACAGCCCCTAGTCATAAGGAATTGCTCTGCCCCGGCCTGAACATTCCTCTTTGCCTGCAGATACAATATATCCGGATGCAGAAAACCATCCACCCAATTCCCAGTCAAACAACGACGACGACAACGACAACAGCAAACGACAACAACAACAACAACAACAACAACAACTAGCTGTAACTTCCTGGTGGCGGCCTTTGTGTATTTACATCTCTCCCAAACCCCGCAAAAGCAACGTTTCTCAACCTGTGGGTCGCGACCCCCTTGCGTGGATTAGCATAGGGGTTGTCTATTCGATATCTTGTTTATCTGATATTTACATTACGGTTCATAACAGTAGCCGAATTACAGTTATAAAGCAGCAACGGTAAATCATTTTATGGACGGGTTCACAACACGAAGTGCAAATGCTTGCAGCATTAGGAAAGGTTGGGAACCACTGCTGTATGGGCACTTGACTTTTTATTCCAGAAAGGATGGGGCCACTCGCTGCTCCAGTAGGTCTCAATCCCCCCCTTCCCATCTCTCTCTCAACACTGAGAACCACAATGTGCTCCTAGTAGCTGCGCCCTGAGACACTGCATGGGGTGTGTCGAGATTTTCGGGGAGCAGGAGGTGGGAGGTGGGGGGAGACGAGGCAGTTAATAGGACTCGTGTTCTAACCTTCCCCATCTACGTAGCT
This sequence comes from Apodemus agrarius, assembly GCA_964023405.1. Classification (NCBI taxonomy): domain Eukaryota; kingdom Metazoa; phylum Chordata; class Mammalia; order Rodentia; family Muridae; genus Apodemus; species Apodemus agrarius. The sequence goes on along the minus strand of OZ030026.1, from coordinate 51,468,368 downwards.
TCCTTTTTCATCCCCGGCACAAAAGCCCCAATCCAATTCCCAAGGGTTGGCTCCCCACTCCGCTCGGGTTGCAGAGACCTTGGTTGAGAAGCCCACCTCACCCCAGACGCCGCAGCCCTGGGCGCTCAGAGACCGGGCGACCTCGGCTCTGTCCGATGGGCCAGCTCCATCCCGCGGGATCGGAGCCGCAAGACCCAGCGGAGCCAGACGAGACTCTGCTGCAGAGCCAGCTGTCATGGGAGACCCGTTCCCACTGCGGTCTCCGTCCGGGGCTGCAGCATCCTCCCCATCTATCTAACACACGAGCCGAACGTACCATTTCCAGCCAGGGAGTGTCCTGGGGTCCCCCTGCCGCGCCCGCTGTCAGGGAAGGCGACTTTGATATTTGAGCCTGGCATCTAGGACGTATTTCCAAAGAACACAAACGCGCCTAATTTGGGGGGGTTAAGGAAACAGACCCTGGTCAAATTCCTTCATCTAAGAAGCGTACTCCTCATTGGACACTTGAGGCACTAAAATAATAACCTTTACCCTGATAGGCCGGCGAGCCTAACCTTTATCCCGATAGGCCAGCGAGCGCTCCAGGAGATACAAGTTTTATTAGACAAATTAGCAAACATTACACACTCTAGACCCAAGCTTTCTATCCGTGCCTGGGTGAAAGCGTGCTTGTAAGGGGAATTTATCCACTTGCTTGTAACAGTGCACAGTGGGCAATGTCTAAGTCTCCCTCCTAAGAATGGGGTCAGAACCAGAGAGTCTCCAGACTCAGTGGTGATGGAGACAACTCAAAGAGCTGCTTTGAGCAGGATTAGGAGGAAGGGCCTTATTAAAGGAAACCCCTCTGCCAGCCCCATCTTCCCACGTCCCACCACCATACTGCCAGTCTACTCAAGACTCTGGGAAACATTCTACCAATAAAATTCACAAAAATAGGCAACCTGACTTATCTCTCTCAAAAAAAAAAAAGAAAAGAAAAGAAAAAGAAAAGAAAAAAAGAAAAAAGAAAAGAAGAAAAAAGAAAAGAGAAGAGAAGAGAAAAGAGAAAAGAAAAGAAAAGAAAAGAAAAGAAAAGAAAAGAAAAGAAAAGAAAAGAAAAGAAAAGAAAAGAAAAGAAAAGAAAAGAAAAGAAAAGAAAAGAAAAGAAAAGAAGTTACCCTGTAAACCAGTTTCCCAGTTTCTGGACCTGTTGAAGTCAGGGCCTCCCTGCTCTGCTCTCTACTGCAAAAACTGACTTTCAGACCCTTTGTGATGTGTTCAGATTTGGAGGCCTTAATTTCTCAAGCCAATAAACATCTGCTCATGCTGTGTGTTAGGGTTTTATTGCTGTGAAGAGACACCATAACCAAGGCGACTTTTTTTTTTTTTTTTGGTTTTAATATTTTGAGACAGGGTTTCTCTGTGTAGCCATGGCTGTCCTGGAACTCACTCTGTAGACCAGGCTGGCCTCGAACTCAGAGATCCGCCTGCCTCTGCCTCCCAAGTGCTGGGATTACAGGTGTGTGCCACCATGCCCGGCTAAGGCAGCTCTTATAAAGGACAGCATTTGATGGGTCTGGGTTACAGTTTCAGAGGTTCAGTCCATTACTATAATGGTAAGCATTGTAGAATCTAGGCACATACGGTCCTATAAGAGTTGAGAGTCCTACATCTTGGCCAGAAGGCAGCCAGGAGGAGAGTGTCTTCTACAGGCAGCCAGAAAGGGACTCCCTTCTGTACTGGGCATAGCTGGAGCACCAGGAACCTCAAAGCCCACCCCCACGGTGACACACTTTCCCCAACAAGGCCATATCTCCTAATAGTACCACTCCCTGGGCCACGTCAAGCATATTCAAACCACCACAGGGTTCTTTAGCATAACAGAACACACACACACACACACACACACACACACACACACACGTGTATAGAATGACTTACAGTCTGTGGTCTAGCTAGTCCAACAATGACTGGCTATGAACATAAAGTCCAAGAATCCACTAGTTGCTCAGTACACAAGGCTGGGTGTCTCAGCTGGTGTTCAACTGAGAACTAAAGAAGTAGGCTCTAGGGACTGGAGAGATGGCTCAGTGGTTAAGAGCACTGACTGCTCTTCCAAAGGTCCTGAGTTCAAATCCCAGCAATCACATGGTGGCTCACAACCATCTGTACTGAGATCTGACCCCCTCTTCTGGGATGTCTGAAGACAGTTACAGTGTACTTACATATAATAAATAAATAAACAAACAAATCTTTAAAAAAGAGAATGCCACAGTGTAGGAATGGATTTGCAAGGAAGGCCAGAGTAGGCAGGCAAAGAGTAGAAGCTTCTGTCTTCCATACCTTATATATTCCAGCAGAAGTGATAGCCCACATTAGATCTGGATTTAAGATCTGGACTAGGGCTGGAGAGATGGCTCAGCGGTTAAGAGCACAGGCTGCTAACCTGTGCTCTTAACCCTAACCCTAACCCTAACCCTAACCCTAACCCAGCAACCACATGGTGGCTCACAGCCATCTGTAATGGGATCCAATGCCCTCTTCTGATGTGTCCGAAGATAGCAGCAGTGTACTCACATACATAAAATAAATAAATAGAAAAGATCTGGGCTAAAGGTATGTCTTTTTATGTCAAGAACAGGATTTAAAAGCATGCCTTTTCCCCATTCAAACAATCTAGATTGTAGGTGTGTTTTTCTGCCTGAATTAGATCTGAATTAGATGTGCCACATTGGCTCTCAAGCAGACCCACTGAGCGCAGTTTCCAGGTAAACTGAATCTAGTCTTTCATTTTCCTTCGATGAAGTTCTTTCTTTCTTTCTTTCTTCCTTCCTTCCTTCCTTCCTTCCTTTCTTTCTTTCTTTCTTTCTTATTTTGGTTTTTTTGGAGACAGGGTTTCTCTGTATAGCCCTGGCTGTCCTGGAACTCACTCTGTAGACCAGGCTGGTCTTGAACTCAGAAATCCACCTGCCTCTGCCTAACAAGTGCTGGGATTACAGGTGTGCGCCACCACCGCCCGGCGATGAATTTCTTTCTTATTTCACTGGTTTTCCCCCTCTCACCTCAGAATTTGGAATGAGGCAGGTGCCCAAGGGTTGTTTTTTGTTTGTTTGTTTGTTTGTTTGTTTGTTTTTGATCCTATACTCAACCAATAGCATAAAAACACACAAACAAGCAATGACTATCATTCAAGTCATGGAGAAAGTGGAAGTGACAGAAAAACTGACTCAAAATAATAGCAAAAAATATAAAAATAAAAAAGGAAAAACACATTAAATTATTAAACCCTTAGATGTGAGAGTGCAGTGTATTGTCCCATACACTTGTGAGAAAGATTCAGACTGAGCTCTGTGAGTTCAAGGCCAACCTGGTCTACATAGCGAGTTCTGATATAGCCAGAACTACATAGTGAGAAATTTTCCTCAAAAAGAAAAACCAAAAAACCAAAAAACAAAAAAACAATAAAAAATAGACTCTAACTGCTTGGCCCCTTGATTTATGAAGTTGCAACAGGACCCCAGGCCTTAGTTGGTCCTCATACCTTAGCATAACTAACTCCATGATGGAATTGTAAAATTCAGCAAGTTGAGAGTACAATCTACCAAGAACAAAGAACTACTCCATCAAAGTCTATAGTTCCGGAGAAAAGCCTCTAAACGTACTAACTTTGCTTTTTAGCTTTTCAAGTTCTGTTTCTGGCTAACTGTTCTTGTTAACAGAAGTATATCAACCCAGGACATGTTGGGGGGGTTGTTTGTTTGTTTGTTTTTGCTTTTTCAAGACAAGGTTTCTCTGTGTAGCCCTGGCTATCCTGAAACTCACTCTGTAAACCAGACTGGCCTCGAACTCAGAAATCTGCCTGCCTCTGCCTCTGCCTCCCAAGTGCTGGGATTACAGGCATATAACACTACCGCCCAGCATGTTTTTTGTGTGTGTTCATAAAATCTCACCTTGAGGAAGGATGAGAACTATACTGGGATGTCAAACACTCAGTGCAGCTGCTGGCCAGCGAATAGACTTTCTGTTAGCTAACACCCGTGTCAGAGAAGTCCTCTCTGGCGGATTCCCCACAGTGGTGTCTCCCACAAACATTTACAACTGATGGTCCAATGACTGACAAATGGCTCCTGACCCTACATGGCCAGTGTAAACAGAGTGGTAGGTGCTCGAAAAGCTAGCTCTCCCCTCAGATAGAAACCCTACACAAATGGTCCAGCAGTAAGATTAAGTAGCCTCTCACTCACCTGCTATAAAAGCCGTCCATGTTTTCCCACTAATGCAATGAGTTCCGTTCTCTGGCAGTTAGCTAGGGCTGCACAACCATGCATTTAATGTCATCTAATATTCTGTTTATTTTCATTATATCTAGCCCCCCACCCCAAATAGCAGTGCTTGTTGACAACGTCCTAAACAGAAAAAAAGTTTTTTTGGGTAAACCTAAAGGCTGGTTTCTGTTTACCAGAGGAACAGGGCTCCTAATCCACACTAAAGATCAACCGCCTCAGGCAGGAGCATCTAGTTCCCAGTCAATCCTAACGGCTCAGTTCAATCCCATCCGGTTGACGGTCATACGATGTCTGCTTGCTTTACTCCATTTTGCTGCCCTCGACCCTGAGAGACAGCCTCAACAGCATGACCGCTAATAAAGCTTTCTTCCTTCCCACAGAGAGGTCTAGTTTGGTGGTTTCGCTGCACTCTGGCTTACAATCCTTTCGCTGAATTCATTACAGTCAGCATGTGACTGGCCTGTGTGCGTTGTCTGTCACTGGCCAAACATGAGAAGCCAACCTTTAACAACGAACCAAGAGAGAAAAGAAGGAAATACCCAAGGTCACCCAGAGAAGTAGGCTGCTAAGAAAAAAAGGAAACCCCACACTCAATAGACTCCTTTCTTCTTTTAAAACTGCAGTGTGAGAGATAAGCCAGATTTCAGGAAGAAAGGGGTGCTTCAGGCTCTAGGCTGATCCACACGATGAGGCTGACTGCTTTCTGGTGAATCTGTAGGGAACACATTTCGTGAAGTCTTGGGCCTGTCTAATGGTTCTGTTTTGGGGTGTGGGGTTTCCTTCCATCGGTATCAAATAAATGAACCTTATCCTGAGTACTGCCATTTTGTTTTGATACTTCGATTTGATCAGAAGGTGAAATTAAGTTCAAGTTCCCAGGCTCTGGAGAACTCTCCCAGATGGCTATTCTTCCTTTGTTCCCCAAAACATGATTGCTCCTAACTGTGAAAGAACAGATGATTCTGACTGGCGGAAAGTTTTAACTGTAACTTGGCATGGGTATTCATGGTCTTCAAGTTTTAAAAGTCTGTAACGCTCCGGTTCCGAGTTGCAGTTCGGCCCCGGAGTCTGTTCTGTGATCCTGGTCAGTCCATAGTGGTCTGAGTACAATACATTTTTGTCATCTGCGTAAATACTTACTAAGATGAACATCTGAAGATGCGGTTAGCTCCCAAGTCTGCGCTGTTGTCCCTGACCAGTCAGTTTTTGCTGCCTAATTCAAATCATTCAAATAAAGATCTTGCTTTGCTGGACTCTTCTGATGGCTTGGGTTGTTTCGGACTTACAGACCTCAACACTTTAAACATTCTCACTTGGGAATACAGAAACCCTAACTCCACAAGACCCATACTTTTAAGATGTATTTGTTTAGTATTTGTAAGTACACTGTAGCTGTCTTCAGACACCCCAGGCGAGGACGTCAGATCTTATTACAGATGGTTGTGAGCCACCATGCGGTTGCTGGGATTTGAACTCAGGACCTTCAGAAGAGCTCCCATCTGCTCGTAACTGCTGAGCCATCTCTCCAGCCAAAGACCCATACTTTAAAAGGCCTTCTTTAAGCCTGACTGTCATAGACACTTTGCATTGCAAATGAAAACACTGCCATAAGACACCAGCACCACAGTGGCTTCAGTCTGCATGCACCTCTGCTTCCTGTGTTCCTAGCTACGGACTCATGCGCTACAGCCTCAGCCTCACGCAGGCATTTTTTTTTTTTTTTTTTTTTTTTTTTTTTTTTTTTTGGTTTTTCGAGACAGGGTTTCTCTGTGTAGCCCTGGCTGTCCTGGAACTCACTCGGTAGACCAGGCTGGCCTCGAACTCAGAAATCTGCCTGCCTCTGCCTCCCAAGTGCTGGGATTAAAGGCATGCGCCACCACTGCCTGGCCTCACGCAGGCATTTTTATAGACAAAAAGTTCAAAACGAAAAATTCTCCTCTTAATAGCAGACAAGCCCTAGGCCCTGGAGACTGAGCCAGTGGTTTGTGATATCTTACACAACTTGTGCCTAACTCCTAGGGCCCTCCATCTGAATACTCAGGAGAGACAAGTGCTATTGTGAGATTTACTTCCTCTGGAGAGTAAGCCTTTCTTTTGCTCTCGTCAAGTAAAACTCTACTTAGAGGATCCATGAGCGAAAGCTGGGGCACTTCTCCCACTTCCTGTAAAGGATCTCTCTTCCTCCCTCTCATGGGCAGGATTTCTGTTTCCCTTTTCTCTAAGAATTTGGCTGCAATGTTTCTCACTGCCAGAGAAGCAGAATCCCAGGCTAGGCTAGAAGCCTGGGATTTGAGGGTGTGGGGATGTACCCCCCCTCACCAATTTAGGGTCGGCTCCTTTGAATACAGACAGGAAGGCTGATAGGTCTGTGAGTGTGAGGTAAACACCTGCTGGCCTGGCCTTGAACTATCAGGCCCTTTCCCTTGGCCGGGGCCGGCAGGTCTAGCCAAAGTCTGCCAACCTTTTGTTTGTTTGTTTTTGTTTTGTTTTTGAGACAGAGCTTCTCTGTAACCTTGGTTGTCCTGGTTCTAGATCTATAGGCCTCAAATACTGATCCCCATCTGCCTCTGTCTCCCCAATGCTAGTATTAAAAGGCATGTGCCATCACAGTCTTTTAACCCTTTCTCCTGCCAGTTTTGGGTCTCCGGTCAGGAGGGGGAAGGAAATGTGGCAATCTTGAAATGTCACGGTCTTTGTTACTCTAGTTATGCCCCTTCTCCCTATGTGATGGGTATAGAAAAATCCCTTTTAAGCCAGGCATCCATCTTGGTACTCACTAGCTGCTCCTCTCTGACTCTGGCCCAGGGAGTTAAGTTCCCAGGAGCCCTGATTCCTGGGCCACCGTAGCTGTGATTGTGTACTTGCTGGGACACGACTTTTTTTCTTTTTTTGCTTCTGTAACTTGGTTATACAGACATCCAAAGATTGTTTTAGGTTGCCTTAGCCACTTAAACTTGGCAGAACAGACCAATTTTTGCTTGCTTTGTTGGGCCTGAAAGAAACTAGTGTCCCAGAGCCCTTATTTCACAAAGACACACGGGCCGAGATCGCTGCAATCAGCATGAGGTTCTATTCCAACGCGTTGTGGCCACCCTGCAAGTCCAGGCAGAGGTGACCCCCAGAGTTACATTGTAGGCAGCTTTTATGCCTTTTTGAGGTACAAGATATATCAGTCAAATTGTAACTAAAACCCACTAGTTAACATCCATAGACCATTAACCTTCAGATCCGCCTGGAGTTCCCCGAGTTTTATTGTGTTTTATTGGGGAGTGTTTTTTGTTTGTTTGTTTTGTTTTTGTTTGTTTTGTTTTGTTTTGTTTTTGTGGAGAATGGAATTCGGTTAATCTTTGACTCCCCACAGGAACAGGGGGCCATAAAAAGAATATCTAGTACAAACACAGGGTGTCTTAGCAATTTTGGATAGAAATAACTCTTTGGCATTTATGGTCTGCATTAGGGGAGTGCTATGGAAGCGCGTTGGGGGCGGGGCGAGGGGGCGGGGCGGGGCGGGGCGGGGGAGACGACTCCAGGAGATTATGTTGGGGAAGGTTCCCCTTTTCTTTCTTTTTTCCTTTTTGCATGAGCATATGAGCCATTAGGACCCCAAATTTGGCGAGCCAGAGGAAACTCTGGTTGAGGTCCGCAGTATCCGCTGGTGTCGCAGGCATTATTTCTCAGCTTCTGTTGCTATCAAAAGCCTTCTTGTGGTTTTTCCCCTTTAAAAATTCTTCCTCTGCCGGGCGTTGGTGGCGCACGCCTTTAATCCCAGCACTTGGGAGGCAGAGGCAGGCGGATTTCTGAGTTCGAGGCCAGCCTGGTCTTCAGAGTGAGCTCCAGGACAGCCAGGGCTACAAGAGAAACCCTGTCTCGAAAAACCAAAAAAAAAAAAAAAAAAAAAAAAAAAAAAATTCTTCCTCACAGTTGGGCCATGGTGGCACACCTTTAATCCCAGACCTTGGGAGGCAGAGGCAGGCAGATTTCTGATTTCGGGGCAGATATCCTTAGTTCCAGGATAGCCAAGCTACACAGAGGAACCCTGCCTCGAAAAACAAAACAAACAAAACAACAACAACAACAAAAATTCTCCCTCACACCCATTCTTCACAACAAGCCTGAGATTTGGCTTTAAGGTCATTGTCCTGCTAGTGTCCAAGCAATAAATCTTTTGATTATAATTGGATTGATTCTACCACCTTTTCCCAGAGGTCAGAAACTATATAGTAAGGAATCAGTCTAATTTCTACTCCTTGAACTCTCTCTTATGTATGATGTTTGTATGTGACGTGTGTGTGTGTGTGTGTGTGTGTGTGTGTGTGTGTGGTGTTAGATCAGGATTTATGGAGCTACAGGAGATACAGAGAAGCAGGCAGGCATCCCCAGAAGCAGAATTGTTCTTTAACCAGACAACTGAAAGACAGTTCACAGCCTCTCCTTCGGCGGCGTGGAGAATGTGTGTACATGGGGTGGGGACTAGGAGCTTTACAGGGTTGAAGATTCCATCTGCAGCTCAGTTCCCCTCATGTCTCAAAGTGGGAGATAGGAATACCAGCAGGCCTGAAAGAAGCTTCCACTGGAGTTATCATTCAAATCAACTTTCCTGTCTAGACTTCCGCAGTCCATCTGAGACTTTTAGGTCTTTTTTTTTTTTTTTTTTTTTTGGACCGGGAGGTAGTGGTTGATCTCACTATGTAGATCAGGCTGGCCTGGAATTCACAGAGATCCACCTTGCTCTGCAAATTCAGAAGCCACCACAGCCTGGCTCAAGGATAATTCTTATTCTAACCACCACACCCTGCTTCTCTTCTCCTTTATTCTCCTTCAAGCACCTTCAGAGATTCAGAACTTGCCTGCCGTGCCCGGGGCTCTTCTGTTAAACTTTAGTCCAATTATCCTCCAGTTTCAATTTGCATCTATTCTTTATGCTCTTTTGTTAATGGCACTAAGAACTCTGAGGTGGGAACCCAGTGTCAGTGATGAACTAAATTCTGAGATCACAAAGTAAAATGAAACCGAGGGCTGGGCGATGGTGGCGCACGCCTGTAATCCCAGCACTTGGGAGGCAGAGACAGGCGGATTTCTGAGTTCGAGGCCAGCCTGGTCTACAGAGTGAGTTCCAGGACAGCCAGGGTTACACAGAGAAACCCTGTCTCGAAAAACCAGAAAAAAAAAAAAAAGAAACCGAGGTGGTTTGAACGCTTGGCCTTATTAGGAATTAGGAGGCGTGGCCTTATTGGAAGAGGCGTGGCTTTGTTGGAGGAAGCGAGTCTCTGTGTAGGTGGGCTTTGAGGACTCCTAGTGTCCAGGCTCTGCCCAGTGCAGAAGAGAGCCTTCTGCTAGCTATTTGCAGAAGCCAGTCCCCTTCTGCCTCTCCTAGGATCAGCATGTAGAGAGAACTCTCTTTCCAGCATCACGTCTGCCTGGAGGCCACCATGCTTCCTGCCGGGATAATGAGAGACTGAACCTGTAAGTCGGCTCCAATGAAATGGTTGCCTTTCTAAGAGTTGCCTTGGTCATGGTGTCTCTTCACAAGAACGAAACCCCGACTAAGACGGAAGTCTTCCTGCCTTTGATTCATACATCTAATCACGGGGCTGTGTGAGCGTGGAGGGCTTTTGCACATGGTATCTTTGTTCCCAGAAATAAGGACTCTGACTTAATATTTTGTGAGTATATGCTAATCAGCTTTGGCTTATTTCCTAAGTAGATCACAACTCAATCGCCCGTTCATTCCATTTCTAAGTCCCACTATGTACTTGGTTACCTCTCCTAAGTTCCACCTGACTGTCCCCATACCGTTCCGGGCAAATCTCCCTTGCTTGACTCAAACCCAGAATTCTTCTCTCTCTGCCAGATGACCCACCTTATAACGCTGCCTCGATGGTCAATCAGCATTTTATCGACAGGTGAACGCTGTGACGCAGTGCACAGGAGATCCTCTCTACAGGACTGCCTTGACCCTCCCTTTGCATATGTGTGCTCATTCATTCGTTATCGTTGTGTTGTGCACACACTCGGTGCACACACTTCAGGATGGGACGAGAATTCTCCTTCACTCTCCAAGGACCGACGAGCCGTTTTCCACATCCGCTACGACAGCCTGAGATCTCTCTAGAAGGTAAGAGGATCCTGACGGCTCCACATTCACCCCAGTCGACACTTGTTTCTTCCCCTTTTCTGGATGCTAAACTTCCAGGTGGGTATAAATTCTATCATGGTTTTCTATACATTTCCCCAGTTCTTTATTTTATTTTATTTTATTTTATTTTATTTTATTTTGGTTTTTTTGAGACAGGGTTTCTCTGTTTAGCCCTGGCTGTCCTGGAACTCACTCTGTAGACCAGGCTGGCCTCGAACTCAGAAATCCACCTGCTTCTGCCTCCCACGTGCTGGGATTAAAGGCGTGCGCCACCACCGCCCGGCCATTCCCCCAGTTCTTAATGAGATTGAGCATCTTTCCGGGTACTCTGTAGCCAGTGAAATAACATCTTTAAGAAGGATATTGTATATATGCCATATTACTGGAGGCAAATAAAAATACACACAAAAAAATATGGTTCTAGGGGCTGGAGAGATGGCTGAGCAGTTAAAAACACTAACTGCTCTTCCAAGGATCCAGGTTCAAATCCTGGCACCCATACAAAGTTTCAGTGCACTTGACACTCTCTTCTGGCTTCTGTGGACACTGCACACATGTAGTATACAGACATACATGCAGGCAAAACCCCCATACAAAACCATACATTTAAAAATACTGTTATAAATAAAAAACACTAGAGACGTGTCTGAGAGAATATTAACGGTGATTAATTAACGTATCAGATCCATGTGTGATACATTTCTGCTTTGTGTCTTCCTTCATTTATGGGATTACACTCGAACACAAAAGTATTTGGCATAAGAAGACCAGAGGCAAAGCCTACAAACGTGGCTTCTAGAAGATAAAAACAACCCTTTCTTACCTGTCTGTCTATCTATCTATCTATCTATCTATCTATCTATCTTTTTTTCTATCTATTTGTTTCTTTATTTGGCTTTTCCAGGGTTTCTCTGTGTAGCCCCAGGTGTCCTGGAACTTTCTCTGTAGTCTAGGCTGGCCTCCAACTCAAAGATTTGCCTGCCTCTGCCTCCTCTGCCTCCAGAATGCTGCAATTAAAGGCCAGGCCCCACATTGCCTGGCACTTCTTTCGAGGCCTGAAGTTGGACCCCACCAGGCTGCCGGGTTGGGGCTTCCAACCCTAAAGGCTTCCCCTCAGTGACAACCCTTTGCCCACCCGCAGTTGGTTCTTAGAAAACCCAGAGGCAGTTCATGGCTGTTCCTTCTAGCGTGTCTCCCCACCCCCACCCCCGCCCCAGCCCCCTGAGGGCCCCCCCTCTTCCCTTTGCAGGTGAGCGATGGAAGGCATGCTGATTAACAGTTCATGGCTGTCCCCTAAAGTCATCCACACTTCCCACATCCTTTTGACATTCCAAAGCAGGATCCGGACAGCTGGAACTTACTCTTGGGGATTCTTTGTTTACAGATTTCACTCCTGGGACTCAGAGAGAAACCAGTTTATCCTTGGCTTCCGGTGACTCCCGACTGTTTACCACCCGTGTACCAACACCGAGACCCTTCGAATTTTTCCAACGGACTCCGTGGCATATTTTAATGTTAAATGATGTGTGTATCTGTGGTGTGTGACTCTGGGCGGAGGGAGGCGCGCACGCGCGCGCGCGCGCGCGCACACACACACACACACACACAAATACACACAAGCATGCGCGCGCGTGCGCGCATGCACATGCACACGTAAGCATGTGAGTGCACTGTTGCTCACTGAAGTCAGGAAAGGGCATCAGATGCCCTGGAACCCAACACAAGTGCTGGGGACCAAACTTGGATCCTCGGGAAGAGCATCGAGTGCTCTTTATCACTGCGCCAACTTCCCAGCCACTGCATCTCAGGTCTATTTGTTTGTATTGTTTTCAGTGCAGGGGCATTGGGATGAGGCTATGGAAAACAGGGTTCTCACACGCTCAGCAAGGGCTTTATCATTAAGCTACATTTCTAGTCTCATAGTGAAAGACATATCCAGATCCAGCCACGCCCCACGGTGGGAAATACTTGCTTTCCAACAATCCCAGTCCCCATCACCCTCAGCACTCTCCTCTCTTTTTTTCTGGAGAAAACCTGTAAGATAACCACAAAAATCAGACATCACTTCAAAACACCCTAGACGAGCCCAAAACAGCGTCCTGCAGGAAGAGCCTTTAATCCCAGCACTTGGGAGGCAGAGGCCAGCGGATTTCTGAGTTCAAGGCCAGCCTGGTCTACAGAGTGAGTTCCAGGACAGCCAGGGCTACACAGAGAAACTCTGTCTCGAACCCCCCCCCCCGCAAAAAAAAAAACAAAAACAAAAAAACAAAAACCAAAACAAGAGACAGACTGCTCATGATTATATAAAGAGACAAAAAATTTGCTGGTCTTAAGGTTTAATAAGTACAGTAATTGAGTACCTACAGAAAAGTAATTCTGAGGAGTGAGAAGAAAGGTCTAACAGGTGATTCAAATGGAAGTCAAAGCTATGGAAATGGAGCTGATTTAAGGGATTTGCTGCGAGACTCAGAGCTCGGTTTTGCCGTTCATTCTCATCTCTTGTTTAGACCTCCCTCTGGCAGCCTTTTGTCCAGAGAGTAGTCTAGGTTGGCTGGAGGGGAATGTACCTTATTATAAAGGCTCGTGGTCAATTAGAGGAATCAAGGGTCTTTGACTCGGACACAAGCTGGCTTTCTCTCACCCACGCACTGGATTCACAGCGCCCCCTGCTGGCTCTCGGTAAGATTCGGGTATGGGCGACCGTTCTGATCCTTCTGGGTCCCGCCGAGGTAGGTGGGTGGGTGGGGTGGCTCCAGACCAGGTGTGAGGTCAGTGCTCGCCCGCGCTCAGCGGCTCCACCCGCAGCCACAGCCCGCCCTCCGCGCGCAGGATCAGCTCCGGCTGCCTGCGGGGCTCCTTGTCATCGGGCAGGACGCGGAAGCGCAGCAGCGTCAGCGCCAGCGCCACCTTCATCTCGCTCATGGCGAAAGTCTGTCCTATGCAGTTCCTGCGGGAGGACAAGATAAGCAGTGTCTTCATGACCGAGCCCGGACCCAGCCAGGCACCGCGGAACCCAACCTGACACGGTCTCGGCCGCGCCCAGTCAGCATGACGCACAGGAAGGACTGTGAGGCGTCTGGGACCCCAGCTGGACATCTGCATTCCCAAAGGTCTTGCAGCCTCAGTGCCCAGTTTAGGAGGACGGACGGGACTCCGAGCATAGAGCAGCAGTCCTTCTCTTTCTAACCCCTACTCTCCAGACCTTTGCAAAGACCCGGAATAGAGGGCAGAAAGGAAAACCAGAACCAGAGCATCCTAACTTCCCACTGTCATCAGCCCCGGACCATTCACCCGAGCCCATCGGCCTCACCTGGGCCCTGCGGAGAAGGGAATAAATGCCAGAGGTGAGCTGTCTTTGACGGTCTCTGGGTCAAAGCGGAAGGGGTCATAGACCTGCAGGAGATATTGAGCCAAGGTGGATGAGTGACTTCTCAGAACACCCAGGCTCAGAGCCCTATTCCTGGGCAGGTGAGGTCTGATTTCCTAGGTCAAAGCCCCACCTCCTCCCTTAAAACCCCACTATAGGGGGTAAGGCAGGCAGCACCTCGGGGTTCGGCCACACAGATGGGTTGTGATGAATTCCAAAGATGCTGATGAGACAGATGATACCTGTGGGAGAAGGGGGTGGGGTTTCACGACAAGACTCTGCTGCCTGCCCGGGACCCCTTTTCCCCCCATACGACACCTTTGGGGATGGTCCTGCCATCTGGGAGCACAACGTCCTGGGTGCAGCACCGGGAGATGACCGGGACTGGGGGGTGCAGCCGCAGGCTCTCCTTGATGCACATGGTCAGGAAGGGCAGCCGGGCCAGGTCGTCCCTGAGGAAACCACTTCAAGTGTTAGCCAGGCAGCAAAAGGATCCCTGTGGATCGTGTGAATCATGGGGTCGTGTGGCTCAGTGAAACCTCTTCTCACAGGGATAAAGTCAGCCCCGTGTGGATCAAATGTGAGATGACTAGAGCAGTAGAAAAGTAGACATATTCTAAAATTAAGACTGGTCTCCCGCCAACTTGGGACCTTCAGACTAGTCCTTGGCCTGGTCTCTCCTAGGTCTCTGGGACCACCGAGGAGATGGGGTGGAAAAGCCATTGTAGGAGAGGTTTCTGAGAGACGGTTGGATGGACAAACAACCTAGGATCCTGGGCAGCACCTAGACTGATTTTTTTTGTTTGTTTGTTTGCTTTTTTGTTTTTCGAGACAGGGTTTCTCTGTGTAGCCCTGGCTGTCCTGGAACTCACTCTGTAGACCAGGCTGGCCTTGAACTCAGAAATCCACCTGCCTCTGCCTCCCAAGTGCTGGGATTACAGGCATGTGCCACCACCACCCAGCCTAGACTGATATTTTTGTAATTTTACTTTATTTTATCGAGACAGAGATTCTCTACATAGCCCTGGGTAGACTGGGATGGCCTGAAACTCAGAGGTCCTGCCTCTGCCTTAAGTGCTGGGATTAAAAGGTGTATATCACTACACCTGGCTATTTTATTATTTTAATGTGTATGTGTGTGTATGCGCATGTGCATGTATGCGTGTGTGTGTGTGTGTGTGTGTGTGTGTGTGTGTGTGTGCAGGGTCAGGGGTCTCGGCTCCACTGGAACGGAGTCACTGGTGACTGTGAGCTCCCGGATGCGGATGCTGAAAACCCAACGGTGCACGAGTAGGGAGTGCCCTTAACAGCCGAGCCATCTCTCTAGCTCCAGCACACTGCGACGCCCAAATATCACCCCTGAGCCCCTGAACAGATCACTACAGTAAGATCTAGGGTACAGGAGAAAAAAAAACAGTCATGGAAGAAGACATCCATAGGAGAGAAAAGAGAGTGAGGGGGCGCGCTTTCACCGAACACGTGTAAAATATCATCCTTTCCCTTGTAATTATCACTGTTCTCTCAGCGACAAAAATTTGTCTGTTCCAAAGCCAACAACCCTTTCCTTGCTAGTGAGGCTTGGTACTAGGTCTCTCCTCTGGGCCCATGAGCAAGACCTATGTGCCAGGAAGATCTACGCTCACCATTCGATCTCCTCAGACTCTCGGCCCCTCAGCAGCTCCTGCACCTCCTGCCGGCAGCGCTCCTGGTGCTCCGGGTGCCTCGCCAGGTTGTACAGGATCCAGGAGAGCCCACTGGCTGTGGTGTCATGGCCTGGGGGGTGGGGGAGGGGATAAACAGGCAGACATGGGTCTCTGCATTGCGTTAACCCTGCACTGAGGACAGCGCCCAGGTAGTGAAATCCCAGAAAAGGTAGGAAAAGGATCAAGGGATAGGATGGAAGGATTCTGGATCTTTCCGACAAGAAGGATACACTCCCGTCCCCTCTCTGTCCCACAGTGGGCGCCTCACCCTCAAACATGAAGGTGTCGGCCTCTGCCCGGATGTCCTCATCTGACAGCTCCTTTCCATCTTCGTCCTGGAGAGAAAGCGAGACACCAGATCGCAGCAGTTCTGAAATCGTTTGTCCAACCAGAAACCAAAGGCTGCGTACTACTGTCCACCTCTTGTCTGTCGCTACTGGTACAGTCTGAGCTTCCTGGCTTTCTGCTGGGTATCCTGTCTCCCGCAGCGGGAGGAGCCAACAGCCCACACGGAAATGTCACCACGTTTCTGCGCGATGGAGACTTCCTGAGGAACCGATGGTGACTTGCTATGGAAGATGGCTGCCTGGCAGCTTGCCTTGGAAATTAGAAGCAAATCTTCACTCCAAAGACTTCTACCCACATTCTAAAGTGCTATAGATCCGGGGCAAGCTATGTCCCGTGGAAGCGTTTAGTTTGTCCTGGAAAGAGCCTGTTTAACTCCAGAATGAAATTCCCTCTCTCCCTTTCTTTCTTTCTTTTCTTTCTTTTTTTTTGTTGTTTTTGTTTTTGTTTTTGTTTTGTTTTTTTTGAGACAGGGTTTCTCTGTGTAGCCCTGGCTGTCCTGGAACTCACTCTGTAGACCAGGCTGGCCTCAAACTCAGAAATCCACCTGCCTCTGCCTCCCAAGTGCTGGGATTAAAGGCGTGCGCCACCACCGCCCAGCCCCTCTCTCCCTTTCTTTACCTCTCTTCTTTCTTTCACTTTTTCCTCCATCCCTCTCTTTGTTCATTATTGGGGAAGTCGACTCGGGTGTCCTTGTTATTCTATGTGAACCACAGGATGAGAACGCATTGCCCTTTCTCTGTGGTGTAAACCTCATTGCGCATATAGGTAAACACTTCGTCCCCCTGGGAAAGGGGGCCCTGGTAATGGGGGGGGTCATTGTTACATCCTATTGTGGCTTTGCCTGCTGCCATGACTAGTCCAAGGGCCGCTGTGAGCGTCGACGTTGGGGGTTTGCCACAGTGTCCTCTGTATCGAGCCCACATGAGTTGCTGCAATACTTGGCATTGGTACCATTCTGCTTCTCGGGACGCACCTTGCTCAGCAGCAACACGTCGATGAAATCCAAAGTCTTGGACTTGGCCTTGGACTTAAGGAAGTCATCCAAACCCTGATCCGGGAGGGTGCGGCGCCGCTCCCGGATGACGGCGTCGGTGAAGTCGTGCACCAGGTTGCAGGCCGTGCGGAAACGCATCCCGTCCGGGGTGAGGTTATACAGCAGGTCCATGTGCAGCAGAGGCTGCTGGTGCCTTTTGGCCACTAGGGCACTGAGCTCCAGGATGGCAGCAATATATTCACTGGACCTCCTTTAGGCAAAGGAAACAGCGATTTTAACATACGTGAACCCACCGGTCAGGAGCCGTTGGGAATGGAGTACCGGAAACAGCTGGCCATGGGGGCAGAATGGAATGAGCCCTGAGAGTCAATTCTCAAAACTCTCCCATCTCTGCCAGCGGCCTCCGCACCCCTATGTTCCCAGACCGCGGTGTGGCCAGCTCTCAGTACTGATTTGCCACGGACTCACGAAGACACTAGAAATGGTGACACTGGTAGCTGAGCTTAACCCTGGTGCCTTCTGTGAAAGAATGAGGCCCAAGCAACATGAACAGGTTAAGGGTGGGGGAGGGAAGTTATTCCAGAAGGGGCTCAGTTTTGATCATGTCCATCATCATCAGCTCCACCGTAACTTAGAAATCTCCCTAATATCTCCTAAAGATACGTGTGTGTGTGTGTGTGTGTGTGTGTGTGTGTGTGTGTGTATTTGGGGATGGGTTTAAGACTGAGCTTCTCTGTGTAGCTTTGGCTATCCTGGAACTTGCTCTGGAGACCACTCTAGTCTGGTTTCAAACTAAGGGATTTGTCTACCTCGGCATCCAGGGTGTTAGAATTAGAGGCATGTGGCACTATGCCCAGCAAGATAGATAGATAGATAGATAGATAGATAGATAGATAGATAGATAGATAGATAGATAGATAGAAACAGAAGACAGACAGACAGACAGATAGATAGATAGATAGAAACAGACAGACAGACAGACCTACATAGTGAGCTGTAGGACCAAGGGTACATAGTGAGACTCTTGACTCTTAGAACAGGTTCTGAGGCCCAGAACGCAAGGACTCACTCCTGACAGTTGCTGTCAAAGCTGAAGACACATTTCTGCAGACTGTCCAGAGTCATGAGGCTGACGTGCTCAAACATGTCCAGACGGGTACTGCCTTCCGAAATCAACCGTTGCCACTTGGCCTAGAAGAAAGACGATGGGGTTGATGTTGGGCTTCGGCTCCTGGAGACTCTACCTAATTTCCACCCCTGACCCAGCTTCCCCATCTTACGCTCCAACCACCCAAGCCCAGGAATTGGCTATTGGGGAAGAGGGTTGTGAGCCTGTGTTCCAGCAACGCACGTGCATGATGTTGGTGCTGTCGTTGAAAATCTTCACATAGGGTTTCAGGATGTTGAAATGGAAAGCCGGTGTCAGCATGCGACGGTGGCGGCTCCACTTGTCACCAGCACTCACCAGGAGCCCATCCCCTGGTACAGCAGTCACAGTACAAGGCAAGGGTAGCACCATTCCCCGGTCCCCAAGGGTGTCCCCCTCCGGCCACCCGCGGGTACTCACCCAGCCAAGGCTTTAGGATGCTGTAGAATATCACATCCTTGAGTGCGACGGCAGCTGCCATGAACAAGGACACCAGGGGGGTCACGGGGTGGGTGAGGACAGGCTGTGGAAGGTGGGTGGGAACCCGCCCAGAAGTCTGCACTCCCCCTCCCCCCCAAAGTCCACATGCCAAGAACCAAGGATAAAAGAAGCAAAATGAAGTTGAAAGAGAGAAAAGACGGAAGTGGGCAACCGTAGTGTCGGCAGGGGAGACAAGTCACGGCTGAAAACACCACGTCATGCTGTGGCGTGTACATAGTCTAACATGTATGCCATAGCCGAGTCCATCACAACTCTGTGACGTTTGCTGAAACCCATGTCCCCAATCGTCTAGGCACCCTAGGTATCTGACATTCCCTGAACCGATACGGGACACATCACATGAACCGTAAGGGTTAACATGGCATAGCACGGTCTTAGCACACATAACTACCCTGACATCCTGCCTCATGCTGCAACACGGACCGGGCTATGACAGTCCTCATGTGAACCCCAGACAAGCCTCTCACGGGGTTTGAGAATTGTCACGTGTGGTGGTTGGAATGAGTGTCTCCCATAGGCGAATGCGTTTGAATACTTGTTCTCCAGCTGGTGGCTGTTTAGGGAGGTCCAGTACGCAGCGCTCTGCGGAAGGAGGCGCCTCGCTTGGAGCGCGTTCTGCGCGTTCACGGGCTCTCCCTGCTTTTCGATTGCTCTCCCTGCTCCGTGCTTACGGCTGAGTATATGATCTCTCCGCTTCTCACTCTTGTCACCAGGACTCTGTCGATATCATCGTGGACTGTCTCTCTGAAACCATAATCTAAAAATAAGTTCTTCCTCTATGAGTTCCCTTTGTCACGGGGGGTGGATAACTAAGGCATGGTTGGCTCTTGTAATTTCCAGTACTTCAGAGGTTAAAGAAAAAAAAATAAATAAATAAAAAATAAAAAATCCAGAGTTTGGAGCTAGCTTCAACTGAGTAGCAAAACGATGCCTCCAGAAAAGCAAGAGCTCTACTAATATACTGAGTGTGGCCTAGACTGTGGCCCACTGGTCCCGCCTGGATGTTCTTAAAGTCTTGCCTTAGATATGACTCCAATAAGGGATCCATCATTTCTCAGAAGGACCCTGGGTCCTAGATCTCAGCCCCCAAAGAGAGCCCAGCTGTGAAAAGCAAGATAAGAAGACCATCTCTGCAGGGCAGTGGTCCCAGCACTTGGGAGGCAAAGGCAGGCAGATTTCTGAGTTCGAGGCCAGCCTGGTCTACAGAGTGAGTTCCAGGACAGCCAGGGCTATACAGAGAAACCCTGTCTCGAAAAAACCAAAATAATAATAATAATAATAAAACAAAACAAAAAGAAGAAGAGGAAGGAGGAGGAGGAGACCATCTCCATTGGCTTCTCACACAGAACCTGGCATGTCTCAAATATTCAGGTCTGCAGCTGAGTGCATACATGTCCATCTTCACGCAATCCCCGGTGAAATAAATATACATGCAAAAAAAGGAGATGGAAACGTGAACCCGCGAGAGCTGTGACCATACAGACAGCGTGGCACGGTTATGCTCACAACACAAGCGACGTGATCAGACGTGAGACAGAGGATGCCCACGTGAGAAGGATATAGGGTTGCCATTGCCACTGCCCAGCCTGCCTGCCTGATTCACGTCGCATTATCAGCTGGAGGCATCGGAGACCTCAGTGGCGGGAAAGTACAGTGTCCGCCTGGAGTAAAAAACATGGGTGTCGTGAAAGCGGCATGGTCTGGACTGGGGAGATGCTTCGTGGAGATGAGCACTTGCTGCTTAAGCCTGAGGATCGAAGCGTGAATCCTACAAACCAGATGTGGCAGCACAAGTCTACAACTCCAGATAAGACAGGAGCCAGATACAAGAAGGTTCTCTGTCTGCCCCCAGACGCATGAAATTCAGCTAGCGTGCATCTCATGCAATCCCCAGCGACTGCTGTAGCAAATCCCCTTGCTACAGAAGCCAGTCATGAGGGACCTAGCCTCAAACAAGGAGGAAAGCAAGGACCAAGGTGCCCTCTGACCTTCACATGTATGCTACGGCATAGGCAGGCCCGCCCTCCCACAAATATGCCCTCCCACAAAAATTTTAAAAAGTGGGGTGGTTGATTCAGGTCTTCAAGTTCCAGGCACACCTGAAATAATTTGGAAGCCGGAGGGTGTCAGACCCATGCCTGGCGAGTGACACAGCTGTGGTGATCCACCTCTTTCCCTTCTTAACCTGGCCTGTCCCAAGATAGGAAGAAAAGAATGCAGGAGCGGGGGGCTAGGCTGTGACTGGGAAGATTTCTAGGGCTCTGAGTTTAGGAATGTTTTTTTTTTTTTTTCTGGTTCTAGGACTGGGCGTTAGATGTTTTTGATGCCCACTGGGGCCAGTTGGCTATGGCTTCAACATTTTTGTTTGTTTGTTTGTTTTTGTTTTTGTTTTTCGAGACAGGGTTTCTCTGTGTAGTCCTAGCTGTCCTGGAACTCACTCTGTAGACCAGGCTGGCCTCGAACTCAGAAATCCACCTGCCTCTGCCTCCCAAGTGCTGGGATTACAGGCGTGCGCTACCATGCCCGGCTTGTCTTCAACATTTCTACTCAAACCTAAAGACATGGCTTAAGCAATAGTTCCTCCAAGAAGCCTTTGCATACATCCTAGCAGAGACCACACCCTCCACTCAACTGTCAGGGTCCTGACCACACCAGGTTAGGATTGTCCTGCTCCTGCCAACTTCTACCTCAAGAACTGACTTCTTCTAGGAGAGGACCTTGGTTTGAAGACATCTGGGGATGTAGAATGTCCACAATACTAAGATGTAGTAGTAGTAGTATAGCAAGTAATAGTAGAGGAGAGTCACGTGGGAGCTGGTGAAGCCATGAAGAGGAGAGAAAGGGGAGGGGGGGGGATGGAGAGAGAGAGAGGTTGACAGGGAAGAAAGGAGGTACTGGACCACTGTCAAACCCCACAGAAGGGACAGGAAGGCCTCAGATTCCCACCACCAACAGCTCCCATGGGTACCTGAGGCGTTGAGGATCGATCGGACAATGTCAGAATGGCACAGAGTAATAACAGGGACCATTGGCCCTATCCACAGCAAAAAGCCTTGGGGGTAGGTACCCACCAACTGAGTCAGTTGCTTCATGCCCTGCTCTGTAGGCGTTACCTGCAAACATTACAGAGACAGTCACGTCTTGAGGTAGTTTATGTCGAGGATCAAGGTGGCTGAGTTAAGAGTTGCCCAGGTACAGATGCTCATGCCCTCTGGGTGTGTCTGTGCTGGTGTTTCAAAAAAATAGATATTATTTGCATTGGTGCACAGTGTGGACAGTACCATCCAACCCACTGAAGATCTAGAGACAATAAGCAAGGGGAAATGTAGTCTTCTTTCCAGAGGTGGGATGTGCATCTTCTCCTGATACCAGGTATCAAAATTCAGGTCCTTGTGACACTGGGCTCCAGTATTTACCCCCGACCCCCCATACATCCCTGGGTTTTCACACCTGTTCTTCCAAGTCTGAGTTGCTCAAAGCCTACATTCCTGGAATTCCAGCTTGCAGATGGCATGTTGGGGTACTCTTTCAGTATCCACAAAGATATAAGCCAATTCCCATAATGCAATGCACCCCCTCTTTCTTCTACCTTACTTTTTTTTTTTTTTTTTTTTTTTTTTTTTGAGACAGGGTTTCTCTGTGTAGTAGACTGGCTGTCCTGGAACTCATTCTGTAGACCAGGCTGGCCTCGAACTCAGAAATCCGCCTGCCTCTGCCTCCCAAGTGCTGGGATTACAGGCATGCGCCACTACCGCCCGGCTCTCTTCTACCTTACTTTAACCTATATGTATAGATATGCATCTGTATGTATACATGACTGTATACACATGATCGTGTACTGCATAAGGATGTTTGTGTCAAAGACAGACTGTGCAGATGACTTTGATCTCTTCAGTCTGCAATGAAGCTAAAGAATTTTTATTGCTGTTATTTTCCCTACACATTTCTACGTTTAGATCCATTCAGATGCATAAATACCATGATATCACAAATTACCTACAACGTTCAGGGTAGCACCATGATGTACAGACTAGTATATTAGAACAACGATTGGTACCATGTGGCTACTAGGCTTGTGTCTGTAGACCCTGATGTCATCACAACGACAATACCACTTCAGGACACATTTCTCAGAATGTTCTCACCACTCCTCGATATATCACTCCGTGTGTGTGTGTGTGTGTGTGTGTGTGTGTGTGTGTGTGTACTATTGGTTCAGTTTCTCCAGAAAACCAATAATAACTAAGTCACTATTCCAGGATCATCAGAGAGTCTAGAGCCTCGGGAAGTGACAGTCTCTGTCGTAGGGGAACCAGTGTCCTGGTTGTGCAGGAGTGAAGGGAATCCTTGCCTCTGTCGGTTTTGTTCTTTCCAGAGCCATGGCCAAGCCCTAGGCATCCATTTCAGTCTCTCCATGCCCCCTCAGGGGACAAGTTATATTGTCTACCTACGACCTTTCATGTCCTGACTGGTCCACAAAGTCTCCAGTTCCTCCCTTGAACAAAGGGCAGCACACCAGGAACTTTCCACCCTTGGCAGGCTTCAGGGGAACAGAAGTGACCTCTATGTCTCCCATTAGGGAGCAGCTCCTATCGACCAGTACCGGCTCCCCACCAGCCTCAGAGCGAGCATCTTGAACTTCTGTACACAGCCCACACGGAGCCATTTGCCAATGGTTAAACCATCTCGGTGGGAAGGCAGATGATAATCAAAGTCCAAAGTAAGGGGTAAAGGGCGGGGTCAAGGAAAGTTCATAAGAGGGTGAGTGGACAGCGTTTATCCAGGTAGCAAGACAGGGCTCGCCGTGTACCTCAGGGAAGAAGAGCGTGATAAGGAAGAAGTGGCCCAGGGTGGGGCAGTGGGAAGTCAGCCTGCAGCTCTGCAGTGCTCCACCTATGTGCCGTTAAGGAGAGAGATCAAAGATCAAGACTAGAAAATCCTAGGACAGAGATGGGCTCACACAAAGAAGCCGTCACAGTCCTTCTTGGAACCTCAAGTCCAGCAGCAGACACTGAGGGAATGTCAGGAGTTCTCACCCTGGATGAGGATCTCTGAGAATCACACGAGGATCTCTCTGTGTCCTTCAGTGAGAGAAAGATAGACATACCCAGAGCAGCCTGTGGTGGGAGTTCAGGGGACGAGACAGGCTTGGGAAGGCACACCCAGACCTTCTCCATCACTCCGAGTCCCATTCCTAGTCCCTCAAAAGCCTGTCCCCTCTGACACGCCCACCCATCCTGATGCCGTCCCTTCTTACCATGCCCACATGACCCATAAGCCAGTTCCGTCTGGGGGGCTGCGGGAAGTCAGAGAGGCGACGATAGTTCCTATAGGCGGCGTAGATCTGGATCAGAATTCGGGCCAGGATCCAGGAGGCCCCAAGCAGGAGCAGGGTCTGCCATGGGAAGGCCGCCTCAGGCCCCAGGCCCAGCCAGGACAGGCTCAGCCGTAACATCCTGCTGGGTGAATAAATTCGGCGTGAGTAACTGAGGTCCCGGAAAGGGACAGGAATCTCAAAGACACTGGACAGAGGATGGAGCAGAAGGGAGGCGTGAGATTCGCGGAAATGTTGGGGGAGAGGTATAAAAGTGGAAAAGAAGATGAGGAAGAGAAGGAGGAGTGTGGGGATGAGGGAAACGACCAGAGCTAGCAAAGCGTGAAGGAGGAGAGAGATCGATCGGCGTTAATACCTCCCTAAATTATGCAAAACCAACCAGGGTTCAGTTATTCAGAAACTAAGATCCCTAAGGCCAGCTGGCTCCCTGTGGCATTCTTGCTGGGCCAGCTGGCCTTCTGCCCTGGCCTGGCCTTGGGTTTTACCCTCTCTATTCCAGACTAGGTCCCTAAAATATCACCACTCCCACCCAGCCTGGCACCTCCTCTCAGGAATAGGCATCCACCATACCTTCCCTGTCCTCCTCTGGAACTCCTTTATCCCTTGCTCCTGGATGCTTGGAGGGTGGGTCATTCTACTCCAGCCAATCCCTGCAAAGCCTGGATGCCTCCTCCTTGCCTGGGAAAGTGGCCAAGATGGGGGTAGAATCAGCCTGGTGCAGAGGACAATCATCATAGGCTTGCAAAACCATGGCCATCTGAATCTTAGGACTACTGTGGGCCAAGGTTGGCTCTGGGTTATGTATTCCCAGCATCCCTGCTCCTCCAAGGACATGGTACACTAAGTGAAAGGGTGGACTTTGCAATCTACAAGCTAGGTGATCAGAAGAATGTGGCCCACCTGGTCATCTCCTGAACTCTTCTCTAAATGGGCCGTGAGGACGGCAGGCACCCGTTTTTCAGTAGAACATTAGATGGCCATGGGATTGGAGAGCCTGCCCACCAGCTGCTCAGCCTGGTGGGGTTCAAGTCAGCAGTCCTTTCAGAAGCAGAAACAAAGAATGAACCCCAGTTGGGGTTTCCAGGTCCAATACTACATACAGGTCAAGAATGCAGCTGAGATTGGGATGGTTGGCGCTGGAGAGTGCACCAAGTAGAGGCGTCATGTAGGGATGGGAGAGAGGCATCTGGGGGAGATAAAGCTGTTCTTCCTCTGTGTGTGTGTCTGTCTGTCTCTGTGTGTGTCTATGTGTGTGTGTCTGTCTCTCTGTGTGTATCTGTGTGTGTATCTGTGTGTGTGTGTGTGTATTTGTGTGTATCTGTCTGTGTATATATCTGTGTGTCTGTCTCTCTGTGTGTATCTGTCTCTGTGTGTGTGTGTGTGTGTGTGTGTGTGTGTGTGTGTGTGTGTGTGAAGCCAGTGGAAGCCAGGACAGGGGATCTGCTTCCCAACAGCTGGAGTTGCAGGTGGTTGTGAGCCTCCTGGTGTGGACAGGTGAGTGGAACTGATTCCTGGGAGAGCAGCAAACACTCTGCTTAGTCATCTCTCCAGTTTTCTCCCTTCCTTCCTCCCTCCCTCCCTCCCTCCCTCTCTCTTTCCCTCCCTCCCTCCCTCCCTCCCTCCCTCCCTCCCTTCCTTCCTTCCTTCCTTCCTTCCTTCCTTCCTTCCTTCCTTCCTTCCTTGTGATCTTTTTGAGACAGTTTCTGTGAATATCCTGGCTGTCCTGGAACTTGTTCTATAGATCAGAATGGCCTTGAACTCACAGAGATCGACATGCCCCTGCTTCCTGAATTCTGGAATTAAAGACATTCACCACCACCACCTTCCTTTGCTTGAACAGGCAACAACGCTTTCCCAAAGAACACTTTAGTTAATATTTACTCTTCGGTATAATCATAATTTGTGTATTTTGAGTTTGGAGACAATGTCTGATGCTATGCTGCTAAGGATGACTTAAGCTTCTAAACCTCCTAATTCCAAGCCTGAGTGCTGGAGGTACAGTGTGCCCCACTATCCTCAGTCTATGCGGAACTGAAGATCAAGCCCAGGGCCCTCTTCTATGCTAGGCAAGTACTGTACAAACTGGGCTACAATCCCAGCCTTCTAACTTATATTTGACAAGAGCTCAGAGGAGAACAAGGACCTCCAGGAAGAGTAGACAGGAATAGGGACTGCTTGGACTGGGGACAGAGCAGATGGGGGGAGGGATACTCAAGGAAATACATGGGAAGGGACGAGAGGGGAGGAGAAGACAGTGGTGGCGCTGCTGCTGCTGCTGTGGAGGAGGAGGAGGAGGAAGAGGAGGAGGAGGAAGAGGAGGAAGAGGAGGAGGAGGAAGAGGAGGAAGAGGAGAGGGAGACCAGCCTGGGAAGACATGGAGGAGAAGAGAGACTGATTAAAGTTCAGACCTATCTCAATCATATGGACATGACCAGCGAGTGACTCAGTTGCCTAGAAACAGGCTGGACCGTGCTCCCTGGAGCACTGCTTGTCCCATCCTGAGCCCTCTCCTACAGCCCCAGCAGCAGCAGCTTGGTAACTTCTCATGTTCCCCACCCCCACCCCCAATCTCTTCCCTCTTCTTCAGAGCCTTCACCCCTGGCTCCTTGACCTGGAAGGGGTTATGACGGGCTGGGCTGGATTGGAGCAGCCAATTGATTCCGGATCTAGCTGTTTGCTCTGGGCCCAGGAAGGTGGCCAATCTGTGGGGGGTAGGGCCGGCCTTGTTTAAAGATAAGGAATCTCAGGGTTATAAAGCACTTGATCTTTAGAGCTTGGGCACTTCTTTCTGGGACGAAGGGCAAGAATGGGGATGTGGGGGGGGGTTACTCTGGGTCACTGCACGTCCAGAAGCCACGCCCTCCTAAAGACAGTACACACTGGGAAAAAGAACTGGATTTTCAGAGGCTAGAAGACCAGGACTGGGTTAAGCCTGGCCCCAGAGCAGCTTGCAAGGTGGAAGGGTGGCGTGCGACATTTCTTGCTGTGGAACTATAAGGTTCTGTGATACTCCTGTCAGATAGCCTCAGAAGCCTGGGAAAATTCACGTTCTTCCTGTGAGGCTCACAGTCTACGCCGAGCAGGCACAGGGATAAAGAAACCAGCCCTGCTAGAGGTCATCAAGGTCCGACCGCAAAGATAAAGAGCTTGGCTGTGAGACTATGAGGCTGGGCTCTGCCGGGCGGGGCAGAGGGATGAGGGCATGCATTAGGTGGCGGTGAAAAGGGTGTTGAGGAGATCGGAGCCCCACAGGAGAGGACGGAACCAGGGTACGCTGTGTAAGTCCTCATCCCAGCCCATCTTTCTCTGACTGCCCAGCTCTCTTGATTGCAGTCCTCACAGCTGGGGAATGGGCCGTCCACTGAGGAGGAGGAGGAAGAAGAGCCAAAAAGAGGGGTGAAGGAAGAGCCTGGGAGTCACTCCTGGGGCTGCTGTGAGCAGAGCGTGTAGGGTGTGTAGGGAAAGTGCTACATTGTGCAGTGACCTCTGCATAAAACGTGCTTACCGTACTGTGTGTGTGTGTGTGTGTGTGTGTGTGTGTGTGTGTGTGTGTTTGTGTGTGTGTGTGTGTGTGTGTGGTGTGTGCGCTTAATCTTGGTTGTCAACTTGACTGGATCTGGAATCAACTAAGAGACTGGTTGGGCGTATGAGGGTCTTCCCTGGAAGGATGAGGTGAAGAGGAAGGCCCTCCCCTAGAAGGCACACCTTCTCACTGCAGCTTAGATATAAAGGGGTGCGAAAGGGAAAAGTGGGTTGCTTGTTTCCGCCCCCCACACCCCCCCCTTCACTCTTTGCTTTTGAGTGAATCTCCTCTGACTCTATCACATTTGCCGACGTTGGAAGCCAGGTTCATCATACCTCCAAAGTGGGTTGAGAATCAATGGTTCTTCAGACAGCCCCAGGTTTGAATTGTGTGAGACACGCTAATAAATCCCTCATTAACGTATTCTTCATTGTATTGGCCCTGCTCGTCTACAGGACAACGACAACCATGGTGGTGTACATAAAGCACGTCTACTTCTTGCATGCTGGTGGCCTCGAGGTTTCCCATCACGTTCTCCTCAGCCCTCTGAGCCAGAGTCCTGGGTGTCACGTGGGGAGACCCCAGGGGTGGCATCCAGAGGAGAGATGTCCCCTAGCTCGGATCACATGATCTTCCAAAACACCCTGAAACCTGTCCGGACTTACTCTGTGATTGGTCTCGGAAAGCGAGCGCTCAAAGAACCAACCCCGTAGCAGCAGTGCTATGAGGGAAGGGGATCGCGGGGAGCGCCCGGGCTCCCGACACTGGTGGGATGTAATGAACTGCCTCACCACCCTGTCCCTGCCTCATTGTCACCTCAGTTCAGTCAGCAAGAACATCAAGAGTCAGCTTCTCGAGGCCTCGGCAGGGTGGTATGTGCCCTTTCCAGAATCACCACTGCAGTCACGCATTCACACACACACACACACACACACACACACACACACACACACACTGAATGCTTGAAGACTACTCCTTCCCGCCAGCTGTTCTCCAACCGTCCTACAGGGGGCGCATTCTCCACGGTCAGGAGACAAACAGGGTCCATGCCAGCCGGGGGAGGCAGGCATGAGAGTGTTAGAAGAATTATGCCCGCTCAAACCCTCCTTCCCCCACTTTCCACGAGCATCGTGGTTCTTGGTAGAACCTTCAAAACCTGTCCAGAGCAGGAAATAAAACAGTGGAACAAACGAGGCGTAGATAATGAATCAGTTTGCCCTGTCATAAATCAAAGGATGGAGTATTTCCTAGTGAAAGAGTATTTCCCTCCCCCCCCCCACACACAGGGGATGGGCATCCATACAATGCGTTCTCAGTTGTACGAAGTGTGTGCCAGATATCTATAATGAAAACCTCAAGACACTGATGACAAAAATTCTAGGCGATCCAAATAAATAGAGAGCTATACAATGTTCATGGAGAAGATGACTCGACAATATTAAATAAAATGCTTATTCGCTTCAAGTTGACCCATTGATTTAAAAACGCCTTAAACAGGGCTGGAGAGATGGCTCAGCGGCTAAGAGTGCTGACTGTTCTTTTTTGTTTGTTTGTTTTTTTGTTTGTTTGTTTTTTAGAGACAGGGTTTCTCTGTGTAGCCCAGGCTGTCCTGGAACTCACTTTGTAGACCAGGCTGGCCTTGAACTCAGAAATCCACCTGCCTCTGCCTCCCAAGTGCTGGGATTAAAGGCGTGCGCCACCACCACCACCCGGCTGTCTGACTGTTCTTCTAAGGGTCCTGAGTTCAATTCCCAGCAACCACATGGTGGCTCACAACCAACTGTCATGAGATCTGACTCCCTTTTCCGGTGTGTCTGAAGAGAGCAACTGTGTACTTACTTACATAAAATAAATAAATATTTTTAAAAGTGTCTTAAACAAAATTCGAGCAGCACTCTTTGTAGAAATAGTTGAGACAGGGTCTCACCATGTAGGGCAAAGTGGCATGGATGTGGCTATACCCACCTGCCTCTGCCTCTGCCTGAGTGCCAGGATTAAAGGGATGCACTACTGTGTCCAGCCGATCATAAAATTTATGTGAAAACCCAAAAGGCATAAAACAGCTGAACTGGCTGGTTATGTGTGTCAACTTGACACAGGCTGGAGTTATCACAGAGAAAGGAGCTTCAGTTGGGGAAGTGCCTCCATGAGATCCAGCTGTGGGGCATTTTCTCAATTAGTGATCAAGGGGAGAGGGCCCCTTGTGGGTGGGGCCATCTCTGAGCAAGCCAGGGGAAGCAAGCCAGTAAGAAACATCCCTCCATGGCCTCTGCATCAGCTCCTGCTTCCTGACCTGCTTGAGTTCCAGTCCTGACTTCCTTTGGTGATGAACAGCAATGTGGAAGTGTAAGCTCAATAAACCCTTTCCTCCCCAACTTGCTTCCTGGTCATGATGTTTGTGCAGGGATAGAAACCCTGACTAAGAAGACAACAGCCAAAAAATTATATGGAAATAAAAATATAACTGAAAAACCCCTATTACTCCCTTCAAAACACACTATAGCATTATGGAATCAAGGGCCTGGAGAGAAGGTATGTCCGGGTTGGTCTGGTGCTGCTTGTATTATAATGCTAAATACTGGTCTCTAAAGGCTGGTTGCTCGCAGAGCTGAGAGTCAGGTGTCAAGTGGTGCTATGTGACCTTGCCCTCCAAGTTATTCCTGAATGGTGAATTAAGGTGCTTACAGCCTGGAGCTGGGCAGAGTTGAGACAGCTTGGGGTGACTGGGCTTAGCATCAGAGGAGAACCACAGTGGGTGGAGCAGGGAGGAGAGGAAGGTGGAGAGAGACGACGCCACGGGGTAAGAACTTTAAAATGGTGGCTGTCGGGCCAACCAGCTGGAGCTAAGAGCAGCCCAGGTGAAGCATAGCAAGTAAGAACTCGGGGTTATCTGAAGGAAAGCAGGTTCTAATAACACAGAGGGTAGATATCTGCCCAGCTTTAGTGCCGATAAAGGCGTATTATAAATTAAAGGTCGACCATGTCTGTTTTTCTGGGAATCGAGTAATCAAAGGTGGGGTAGGAGTCCCCGCTTGAGGGAAATATATTCCACAGGACAGCTCGGCTTAGGAGCACTTGCTGCCGTGGGAGAGGATCGGGGTTCTGTTCTCAGGACCACTGTGTCAGCTTAGAACTGCCTGTAACTCCAGGTCCTGGGGATCCAATACCCTCTTCTGGACTGTATACACCTATACTTATGTATGAAGCACACACACACACACACACACACACACACACACACACATATATATATGACAGAGAGTGAGTGAGAGTGAGAGAGAGAGAGAGAGAGAGAGAGAGAGTCTCTCTACTTGCTATGTAGACCAAGCTAACCTGAATTCACAGAGACCCATGTGCCTCAGTTTCCTGAGTGTTAGGATTAAAGGCATGTACCACTAGATTGGACAGAAATGGTCAGCGTTTATTTTATTTTATTATTTTATTTATTTTATTTTATTTATTTTATTATTTTATTTTATTTATTATTTTATTTTATTTTATTTTGGTTTTTCGTGACAGGGTTTCTCTGTGTAGTCCTGGCTGTCCTGGAACTATAGAACTGTCTGTAGACCAGGCTGGCCTCGAACTCAGAAATCCACCTGCCTCTGCCTCCCAAGTGCTAGGATTACAGGAGTGCGCCACCACCGCCCGGCCCAGTAGAAGTCTCATCAGCACAGAGACCCTCGGGGTCTACCCAGGAGGCATTGAGGATCCTGAGATAAAATTCTGGTCAGATGCTCATAATCACTCAAGAAACAGGAGGCAGTTCTGTTTATTCAGAGATATAACCAGGTAGGAGCGCCGGTGTGGAGGTCCCAAGGCAGCTGTGGGGTCACTGCGCGCCCGCGCTCAGCGGCTCCACCCGCAGCCACAGCCCGCCCTCCGCGCGCAGGATCAGCTCCGGCTGCCTGCGGGGCTCCTTGTCATCGGGCAGGACGCGGAAGCGCAGCAGCGTCAGCGCCAGCGCCACCTTTATCTCGTTCATGGCGAAAGTCTGCCCTATGCAGTTCCTGCGGGAAGATGGGGTGGGGACTCTGACTGCGCAGGGACCCAGCCAGGCATCCTCAGACTCAACCTGGCCCTGTCCCCGCTGAGCACCGGTAGGAAGGCCAATGGGGCACTGATGTGCCTGGGACCAAGCCTCGTCCCAGCGCCCAGGGCAGAGCAGGGCATGACTCTGAGTACCGAGCCTCAGCCTTTGACCTTGCAACCTCGGACTCTGCAGATCTTTGCACATAACTCAGGCACAGGGGAGGAGACACAGAATCCTCGTCCACCCAACTGTCCCCTGGTCCCACTGTCAGACCCAGACTTCTCCCCCTCACCCAAGACCACTTCCTCACCTGGGCCCCGCAGAGAAGGGAATAAAAGCCAGAGGTGACCTCTTCTGTGGGTTTTCTGGGTCAAATCTGAAGGGGTTGTAGACCTGTAGGCCAGGAGAGACTAGGCTAGTGGGTCGTGTCTCTTTCCCCATCTCCAGGATGGTAGCTCTGGGTTCCCTGGTAGGCTTGTGCCTCTGCCCCTGGGACCCAGAGGTGGGGAAAGGGTAGGGTCACACCTCAGGGTCCGGCCAGACCGAAGGGTTGTGGTGAACCCCGAAGATGCTGATGACACAGACGTTACCTGTTGAGTAAAGAGACAGTTAGCACGGGTCCACGTTGCATCCGGGGACCACCCTCCTACCCAGGCCCCTCCTCCCGCCGTGGAGGGCACCTCTGGGGATGACCCGGCCATCGGGCAGCACGACGTCCTGGGTGCAGCAGCGGGAGATGAGTGAGACTGGGGGGTGCAGCCGCAGGCTCTCCTTGATGCACATGGTCAGGAAGGGCAGCCGGGCCAGGTCGTCCCTGAGGAAACCGCCACACAATTGTCCGGGAGCAAAACAATGCCTCTCGGCCACTCAGTGAGGCTGAGCCATAGCTCTGTACCTAAAATACTGTTTGCTCTTAAAAATATTTAAAAAATTTAAAGTTATTAGTGGTCATGTGTCTCTCTGTGTGTCGGTGGAGGCCGGAAGAGGGTGTCAGATTCCGCAGGAGGTGGAATTAGAGGCGGTGGGGAGCTGCCTGAAAGACAGTAAGTTCTCTTAATTACTGGGCCAGCGCTCCAGCACCTTTGTTTTGTCGTTTTGTTTTTTAAATTCTCATGTTGGCCTTGAAGTAGCTATGTAATCGAGGATGACCTTTACCCTTGATCTTCTTGCTTCTACTTCCTAAGTGCCGGGATGAAAGGGATGTTAGTAGACTCCAGATAAGCTCGTGAATACACGATAAGTTATTATCTGGTAAAAATAAAGAGGGCAGCACATGCCGGGCGCGTGGTGGCACACACCTTTAATTCCAGCACTCGGGAGGCAGAGGCAGGTGGATCTCCTGAGTTCGAGGCCAGCCTGGTCTACAGAGTAAGTACCAGCACAGTCAGGGCTAAGTAGAAAGCCAGGTCTCAAAAAGAGAGAGAGAGAAAGGAAGAGGGGCAGAGAAGGGGAGGGGAGGGGAGGGGAGAGGGGAGGGGAGGGGAGGGGAGGGGAGGGGAGAGGGGAGAGGGGAGAGGGGAGGGGAGGGGAGGGGGGAGGGGGGAGGGGAGGGGAGGGGAGGGGAGGGGAGGGGAGGGGAGGGGAGGGGAGGGGAGGGGAGGGGAGGAGAGGAGAGGAGAGGAGGAGAGGAGAGGAGAGGTCCCAAGCACGGTGGATCCCAGTTATAATTTCAGGACTTGAGATGCTGAGGCAGAAGAATTGCCGTAAGGTGGACACCGACCAGGTCAGCAGAGTAAGAGCACGTCAAGAAGGAAGAGGGAGGAGGGGTGACGAAAGGAAAAGTGGACCGCCAGGGAGTGGCTGGCGTCTCAGTCCCAGCACTCAGGAGGCAGCAGCAGGTGGGCCTCTGAGCTGAAGGCCAGCTTGAGCTGAGTGAGTTGCAGGACAGCCAGGGCTACACAGAGAAACCCTGTCTTGAAAAGGCAAAAGAAAAAAAAGGAAAGAAAAAGTGGAGGAGAAAGGGAGAAAGAGACCAGAGTCTAAGTTATCAGAGAAATGGACGTCTCCTGGTAGTGGAAGGGACGTTATGTTGTGTGACATCGATCGCCGGCGAGAGTTAACCAGGTAAGGAGATCTAGGGAGTGGCTGAGGTGTGAGGCAGTAGAGGGGGGCCTGTGCGCTGATACCCAGGAGGTGGACAAGTCCACAGGCTACCTGTGGTGGAGAGATGGCAGCCCGGGGACCCGCACCAGCGTCCCTGACAAGGACAGCTTGTATGGTGAACAGCAGTAAGCTAGGACAGGGAGTGAGTTTCAAACAGTACTTCCCACTGTGCACAAAGCTGTGTGTGTGTGTGTGTGTGTGTGTGTGTGTGTCCGTCTGTCCGTCCGTCCCTAGCACTGAGAGAAAAAGCAGTAAATTAAGCATTCTTAGACTACAGATTATTCCTAAAACCAGGTTGATTTTTATGCCCCTGAAGATGAAGAACCAGTTGCCACACAAGCGTGAGGTGGGGGAGGGGGAGTGAGTTCGGATCTCCAGCCGGACGATCACCTCTGACCCAGAAGCGGATCAGACCAGACAAGCTGGCAGGACTCACCACACCAGCAAGGCCCTGCTCAGTGAGAGACCCAGACTCAGCAAAGAACGTGCAGAAGAAAATCAAGGGAGACACTTGATGTCAACGTACACCTCCACACACATGCACAGACACATGAACACATGCTTGTCTGCATACATACAAACACACAAGTCCACTCACCATACATATGTTTTTAAAAACTCTCAAACTGGACAGATGGCTCAACAGTTAGCTTACTACTTGTCCTGGCTGGTTTTGTGTCAACTTGACACAGGCTGGAGTTGTCACAGAGAAAGGAACCTCAGTTGGGGAAGTGCCTCCATGAGATCCAGCTGTGGGGCATTTTCTCAATTAGTGATCAAGGCGGGAGGATCCCTTGTGGGTGGGGCCATCCCTGTGCTGGTGGTGGTCTTGGGTTCCCTAAGAGACCAGGCTGAGCAAGCCAGGGAAAGCAAGCCAGTAAGAAACATCCCTCCATGGCCTCTGCATCAGCTCCTGCTTCCTGCCCTGCTTGAGTTCCAGTCCTGACTTCCTTTGGTGATGAACAGCCGTGTGGAAGTGTAAGCTGAATAAACCCTTTCCTCCCCAACCTGCTTCTTGGTCATGATGTTTGTGCAAGAATCGAAACCCTGACTAAGACACTACGCCTCTAGAGAACCTGAATTTAATTCCCAGTAGGCATGCTAAATCTCTTCTGTTATGTCACACACACACACACACACACACACACACACACACACACACGGTAGGCACTCTTCTAGCTACACTCATACACACATACGTGAAAATATATAAAAATTAAAAGTTAAATAATTGCTAGATATTGATGTATCTCACACAGGGGCAGGCAGGCAGTCTGAGATTTCAGACTGAGTCCCGGGACAGCCTACATAGTGAGACCGTGTCTCGAAACACAAAAGATTAAAAACATGTTTAAAAAGAGTTCTTGTATACCAGAAAGCATAGAAACTCCCAAAGCTAGGAAAACAAAGTAATTCGACATGTCAAAGCCAAAGCTATGCATCGCAGATCAACACATGATCGCCGTGTTCAGCATGTCTGTACAATGGTGCTCATCCATACAGCACAGTGTGCCACAACTTCCCAGACTGTCCGACACTCTCAAGTTCTGCAATATGTACTGACAAAGACACAAAGAAGTGAGCACTCTCTGGGTCTCTGGGTGGACGTGGGATTTCCCCAGAGCCACTAAGGTAGAGAACTCAAAAAGCCCTTGGAGAAAATGAGTGATGTTTTATATGTGTATGTCTGGGGTGGTGGTGGTGGTGGTGGTGGTGGTGTGTGTCTGTGCCTGCAGAGGCCAGTGACATCATCAGACCCCCTGGAGCTGGAGTTACAGGGGGTCATGAGCCACCCAAAGTGGGTGCTGGGAACCAAATTCTGTTCCTCTGCAAGAACAGCTCTTAACGGCTGAGTCACTTCTCCAGCCCCAGCATAGATTCATAATGTTTTACTTCAGCGACTAGTCTTGGAATTTGTCCCGCCCAGGTATTTATATGGGTTACAAAGGGTTGAAGTGCACAGATCTTCCCTACATTGTGTTTGTTAGAGGACAGGCCGCCGGAGGCCCAACAAAAGGGCTCTCAGGGTAAAGACACCTGCTGCCAAGACTGATAACTTCATTTCAATCACTGGATCCCACGGGGTAGAAATTCTACAAATTGTCTTCCGAGTTCCACGTATCCACTATAGTACATGTGTGTCCAGGTGCAAATGTGCACACACACACACACACACACACACACACACGCATGCATTCGTGCACATGCACACTGAATAAATAAAATAAATATGAAATGTCAAAAAAGAGAACAGATTAGAAGCTAGGCAAATATCCTTCAAAGTGGGACTGTTTTGATAAGTCATGATACAGCCATTTAACAAGATCCGATACAGTGTGTCAAAAGGTAGCGATAGGAATCACTAGTTCTATTACGCAATGAACAGTAAATCAGCACAGAGATACTCAAGGTCACTTCAGCAATATTTGTTCTCACTGAAAATATTTCTCTACATGTCCTCAGGGGAGTTCTGAACTGAATAACTGTGGAATGCCACACAGAACACGAAAGAAGGAACA
Source organism: Apodemus agrarius (assembly GCA_964023405.1). NCBI lineage: Eukaryota > Metazoa > Chordata > Mammalia > Rodentia > Muridae > Apodemus > Apodemus agrarius. The sequence continues at coordinate 51,432,394 of OZ030026.1, read as the reverse complement.
GCTAGGCACGGATCGCTACAGACGCATGCGTGCGGTAGACACTGCCGAGGGAAGGCCTACAAGGCCATTGGACTGAAGGGCCTAGAGACCGCCCAGGGGACTAGAGGAAAGCAAGCATAGAGAAGCTGTCCGTCCAGCTGCAAATCAAGCAATATCCTCCCACTCCTGCTCCCCAACCCCGCAGTGATCGTCAGCCTTGGTGCTGCCTTCATGCCTTGGCCAAGCCCCCCCAGGAAGCCCCTGGGCAACAGTGACGCAGCAGTGACGCAACAGTGACGCAACACAGCCTACCAATGCCTAGCCCTAGCTACTTCCGCCCACCGCCCAACTGCCCCAAAGACAGCCTATCGAACATCTTTCTTACGTTCATTTTGAGACAGGTATTACTTTGTAACCCAGCTGCCTAGTGCTCAATACAATTTGGCAATTCCTCCTCCCCCCCTCCGCCCCCATGCCAAGATTCCAGCCTGAAACATCAAACTGGCTTTCCCACAGTCTCTTCCTCCTTCCTAGAGTGGTTTCCAACGGTCTTCAGCAGACACGCCTCTGGTTAAAGCTCAAATGTTTTACAGTTCAAACACACTGTATTCCCAGCTCGAGTCTCACAAGGGGCCTCCCTGGACCACACGTGTGCATTTCCCAAGTATCCAGGCACGCTACTCCCCCTGACCTCTAAGCATGCCGAGCTGTCTCCTGCATGCTCTCCTCCTGGGACAACAGAGACGCTTTTTTTTTGTTTGTTTGTTTTGTTTTGTTTTTCGAGACAGGGTTTCTCTGTGTAGCCCTGGCTGTCCTAGAACTCACTCTGTAGACCAGGCTGGCCTCGAACTCAGAAATCCGCCTGCCTCTGCCTCCCAAGTGCTGGGATTACAGGCGTGCGCCACCACCGCCCGGCTGAGACGCTCCTGCTGACTCTCTCCTCCACTGCGCCACCAAGAAGCTTGGCTGCTGCTTTTTGTTCCTGACCCTGCCTTTGTCAGTTTAGCTGTAGACTGAAGCAGAATCGTCACTTGAGTCCTTCACTTCGGTACCAGTGGTGTGGGCAGGATAGCAACTATTCTATCATGAAACGACCAACTTAAAAAAAAATGCATCTAGGAGCTGGCTGGCATGGTGACACGGTTTTATAATGCTGACCCTCAAGAACGGGGGCACGGGGATTGATCTGAAGCCAGCCTAGACTGCACAGAGACAGCCTCGCGTCAAAAACTGCTACCACTTTATTTTGAGACGGGTGTTACACCACGTTGCCCAGGCTGGCCTTGAACTTAGCGGTGTGAACACGCTCCGTGAATGACGGGACATATAACTTTTACCCATGGGAGACCCTTGTGAATCCCCAGCGCTGAGCACAAGGTGTGAACTGAACAGAAGGGCGGAGATTAAAGGGGGGAGCTAAGGTCCCAGGGAAGGAGACGCTCATTTAAGCAGAATATCGAAGCGGCGAGGGCAGTTTTGAATTTCTGTTGGTGGCATCTGTCACTAATTTTTCCTCATGCTGTCACTAATGTTTCAAGCAGCGATGTAGTGAAGATTTCCCCAGTCTACAGAGCACATGGGTGGTTTGTAAAAGCTTGCCCATGTTGCTTAGCCGGGTAATGAGGTGATAAAAAGGGGCTTTACGATCGATCTCTAGTCACTAACTATATAGCCTTTCTCCTGCTGGCCGGGCTGGGTATCTCTCTCCCTCTGAGCTCAGCTCTTATGAGCACCAGGAAATGATGGAGGGGTCAACCAAAAGAACTTCTCTTCCCCATCTGGGGAGCAGAGGCAAAGAGAAGGGCCATAACGCAGACCACGAGGATCTGGGCTCACCATTCGATCTCCTCAGGCTCTCGGTCCCTCAGCAGCTCGCGAACCTCCTGCCGGCAGCGCTCCTGGTACTCCGGGTGCCTCGCCAGGTTGTACAGGATCCAGGAGAGCGCACTGGCCGTGGTGTCATGGCCTGCGGGACAGACAGGAAGGCTTGTGTCTCTGGGCTGCTTCAGCATCACAGGCCGGAGAGTGAGGTCCCCAGGAAGGATGGGGAAGGAAGGAACGTCTCCCAACGGATGAGCCGGGGACTCACAGTTCCCCATCCTTTCGTTAGCCCCACACAGGGACCCTCACCTGCAAACATGAAGGTGTCGGCCTCTGCTCGGATATCATCATCCGATAGTCCCTTACCATGTTCATCCTGTAAACAAAGCAAGACCACAACTTAAACAGTGTCTGAGCACTCCTGAGTCTGTCCTTCAATAAGTTCTGACACCCACTGCGCACTCAGCCCTCCCCCCCCCCCTTGTATCATCCTCAGAGCCTGCCTCACAGTTTCCGCCATGGTTTTCTGCTATTCTTTGCTTGTTCTACCCGTACTGGCTGGTACCGGCCTCTTGTGGGTGGTACCACCTCTGGGCTGGTAGTCTTGGGTTCTCTAAGAGAGCAGGCTGAGCAAGCCAGGGGAATCAAGCCAGTAAGAAACATCCCTCCTGCCGGGTGGTGGTGGCGCACGCCTGTAATCCCAGCACTTGGGAGGCAGAGGCAGGCGGATTTCTGAGTTCGAGGCCAGCCTGGTCTTCAGAGTGAGTTCCAGAACAGCCAGGACCACACAGAGAAACCCTGTCTCGAAAAACCAAAAAAAAAAAAAAGAAAAAAGAAAGAAAAAGAAACATCCCTCCATGGCCTCTGCATCAGCTCCTACTTCCTGACCTGCTTGAGTTCCAGTCCTGACTTCCTTTGGTGATGAACAGCTGTGTGGAAGTATAAGCTGAATAAACCCTTTCCTCTCCAACTTGCTTCTTGGTCATGATGTTTGTGCAGGAATAGAAACCCTGACTAAGACATCTATACAGCATTCAGCAGAGTCACCTCTAAAACTTATCTCTAACCCAACCCTCCATTTTACAATCACTGTCTGTGTCTCACTAGAACTCTCTAGATTAAGTTCAACTTCTATCTAATGTTGAACATTGAGATCCATGCAACTTAGTTTCCAGAAAAAAACCCACCTTGGCCAGCAAGAGAACATCAATAAAGTCTAAAGTTTTAGTCTTAGCCTTGGCCTTTAGGAATGCATCAACACCCTGGGTATTGAGGGTGCTGCGTCTCTCCCTGATGACAGCATCTGTGAAGCTGTGCACCAGGTCGCAGGCCTTGCGGAAGCGCCGCCCATCAGCCGTGAGGTAGTACAGGAAGTCCGAGTAGAGATAGGGCTTGCGTTGACGTTTCACTACAAGGGAGCTGAGCGCCTGGATCACAGCAATGTATTCACTGTCAGACCTGCAGGGCAGGGGAGAGAGAAAGCAGCGTGATCAAGTTGTCTTAGTTAGGGTTTCACTGCTGTGAACAGACACCATGACCAATGCAAGTTTTATAAAAGACAACATTTAATTGGGGCTGGCTTACAGGCTCAGAGGTTCAGTCCATTGTCATCAAGGCAAAAACATGGCAGCATCCAGGCAGATATGGTGCAGGAGGAGCTGAGAGTTCTACCTCTTCATCTGAAGGCTGCTAGTAGAAGACTGACTTCTAGGCAGCCAGGGGGGAGGGTCTTAAGCCCACACCAACAGTGACACACCTACTCCAACAAGGCCACACCTCCTAATAGGTTCACTTCCTGGGCCAATCATATACAAACCATAACAAAGTGAAACCCCAGAAGACCCTCAGGCAAAGATGCTGGACTAAGACACCTCACCCATCAAAAGTGCCCTCCGAGAGAACTTCGCCTCTCCCTCCTTAAGAGCCCCATGTCCCCGATTCCAGGTGTTCTTGGGCACTGTTCTCATCTTTCTTTCACTCAACATCTGCTTCTGCGGTTCCTCCTTGATGTGTTGCAGATGTGCCGTCTTCGGCCCCACACTCAGATCTTTCCCTCTCTGGATCCTAAGTTGCTTTTTTTTGTTGTTGTTGTTTTTTGTTTTGTTTTGTTTTGGTTTTGTTTGTTTGTTTTTGTTTTTTGTTTTTTGTTTTTCGAGACAGGGTTTCTCTGTATAGCCCTGGCTGTCCTGGAACTCACTCTGTAGACCAGGCTGGCCTCGAACTCAGAAATCTGCCTGCCTCTGCCTCCCAAGTGCTGGGATTAAAGGTGTGCACCACCACTGCCCGGCCGGATCCTGAGTTGTATATCTACCTGACTGTCAGTCCTCTAAAGAGTTGGTATCCACATTCAACTGGGACTTGACCTCTCATCTTCTTAGATACCTAGGGCTGCCTGGGAAACTCAAGGGAAGTCCACCCTCCTTCTGGCTGATGGCTCAACATCCTTGACATCGAGCTGGACATGGTGTTCGTGATACAAACTCAGTACTTAGGAAAAGGAGACCAGAGGATCGATTGTGAACCCCCAGGCCTGCCTGGGCTCTGTAGTTAGATCCTTTCTAAAAATGAAAAGTTCCATGGTTTGGTTTTGTTTGTTTTCATTTTTTCGAGACAGGTTTTCTCTGTAGCCCTAGCTGTCCTGGAATTCATTTTGTAGACCAGGCTGGCCTCAAACTCAGAGATTCCCCTGTCTTCTGAGTGCTGGGAAATTAAAGGCAGGTACCACCACCACCTGGCAATGCTTAATATTTTTTAATTAATTATTTCTACTTTCAATCATATTCTTTCCCCTCTAATTCCTTCTTGAGCCTCCCCACCCACCCAACTTTGTTGTATTCTCTCTTAAGAAACATGAAGCAAAAGGACACACAGGCACAAAAATAGTCTGATTTATGCTGACCTACTGCAACTCCGGAGCATGTGTCCTTCGTTGGAGTGTGGTGGATATACCCAATGCCACTCCATTGAAGAGAACGGATTTTTCCCTTTCCCAGAAGGTACCAATTGAAATAGCTCTTTGGCTATGGGTAGGACTGGGTTCCCATGCCCCCTTCTTCTACTGGGATTAGTAACAGTCAACCTTGATTATCATCTTTATTTGCTCACGACACACCTAGGAGTTTGGTGAAGCAAACGTCTATTTGCATCTGTGGGGTTATTTCAGAGATGACTGACCGAGTGGGTGAAGGCCTACCAGGCATGTGGTCCGCCATATTGCATTGGGTGGGGATTCATGTAGATAACAGGGGAAGGAGGTGAAAGGTTGGTTCAGCTTCTTCTACTTCTTCACCATTACGGTGGAGGTGCCCTGCCACACTCTTCCCTACAAGGAAGGACTGAAACCTCTGACACCAGGAGCTCTGACATCTCTTCTCCCTGAAGCCGTATTGCTCAGATATTTTGTCTCAACAGGAAAACAAAAACAAAAAAACACACACAAAAAAAACTGCCACCCACCTCAATCTCATTTCCAAGACGTTGTTCAAACTGCCCGTTACTGACACTGCTCGTCTACAATTCCCACAATCCACCTCCCGGGAAGGACCACACTTCCTCCTCTCACTGTCCTTAGAGGTCAGTTATAGGCCACCTGTTCTCCTGGCCAGTCACAGTCTCCCCAGCTTCCTCCCATGGTCCAGGGCTCAGGTTCCCAGGCAAAGACAGAGAGAGAGACTCACTCCTGGCAGTTGCTGTCGACGCTGAAGATGCATTTCTGCAGACTGTCCAAGGTCATCAGGCTGATGTGTTCAAACATGTCCAGACGGGCAGTGCCCTCGGAGGCTAGACGCTGCCATTTGGCCTGGCCAGAGAAGGGGTGTGAGATTGGGCGGGCGGAGTCGGGTCTTCTTTGCACCACTGCACTCCAAACCCCTGAAGAGTCTCCTAACCCTGCTCAAAGCCAGCCTTCTGGTGCTCTGCCCCAAGCACTGGCCCCAGGGTGGGCCAGATGTGAGTGAGCACAGAGGTGTTATCACAGGAGTCTGACGTGCAGGAGCCCTGGGTTCAAGTCCACCTTCTGTGTTCAGTGCACCGTCTTCTTCTCAGTCCCACTTCTTAAACCTTTAGTAATAACTCAGTTGACCTGATGTTTTGCTCCACAATCATACTTAAATATTTGCTTCACTACTTATCTTTATACTTACTTATACACTGCTTATACTCTTTTACTGCTGGTGAAATTTGACACACTCTCTGATCTTTCTGACCCTCAGTTTCTCCTTACTCTGACATTATCTCTCTGTGTCTGTGTCTGTGTCTGTGTCTGTGTCTGTCTGTCTGTCTCTCTCTCTCTCTGTGTCTCTGTCTCTGTCATCTCTCTCTCCCAGGTCTCTCCATGCTAGGAAACCCAGACTCTCTCAAGGAAGATAAAATGACAGGATGGATCTAGCTGGTCCACCAAATCCAGTTATTCTCTTTTTTTAAAAAAAACTTCTTTTCTTAGCTAGTCTTGGTGTTGCGTGCCTTTAATCTCATCAGAGACAGGTGGATCTCTCTGAGTCGGAGGCCACCCTGGTCTGCATTGTCACTGTGTCATAGTGAGTTCCAGGACAAACTAAACAACAAGACAACAAAAGAACAACAACAACAGCAACAACAACAACAACAACAACCCCCTTCTTTTGTTTTTAACAGTGGCTAGGAGCCAGGGCTTGTGCACACTAAGCAGGCTCTCTAGCACTAAGCTACACCCGAGACTTTGTTTGTTTGAGACAGGGTCTTGTTGTGTAGCCATGAACTCACTGCACTTCTGCTCCATCTGCCAAGTTCGGGGATCAAAGGCTCCGCTCACCATGCAGAGCTCAAGGCACATGAGTTTAAAGTGGTGTGGTGTGTAGACAGAGCTACTGTGCAGCAGACAACATTCATGTGTGCTGACTTTCCAAAGCTTCTGGGACCAAGAAGAGAAACAGATCCTTCTGAGCCTCCGCTGTATGCTAGGAGCATGACTCCATGCGGTTATCTCTTCTGTGCTTTAAGTACAGATTTTTTTTTAAAGATTTATTTATTATTATATGTGAGCACACTGTAGCTGTCTTCAGACACACCAGAAGAGGGAGTTGGATCTCATTAAGGATGGTTGTGAGCCACCATGTGGTTGCTGGGATTTGAACTCAGGAAGAGCAGTCAGTGCTCTTAACTGCTGAGCCATCTCAGCAGCCCCTTAAGTACAGATTATTATTCCCACTTTACAGACAGAAAATTGCTGAGTGGTGGTGGCACATGCCTTTAATACTAGCACTTGGGAGGCAGAAACGGGCAGATCTCTAAATTCGAGGCCAACCTGCTCTACAAAGCAAGGTACAGGACTGCCAGGACTACACAGAGAAACTCAGTCTCAAAAAAAAAAAAAAAAAGTGAAAGACAGACAGAAAGAAGGAAAGAAAGTAAGAAGGAAAGAAAAACTAAGGCTTGGAGAGGAAAACTTGTGGTCCCAAAGGCATCTTAGCAGACCCACACTGCAGGTGACATCTGAAATCACATCCTTTTCTACAAGGCCCCAGCGCCCCCCCCCCAACGTGGTCCAGAAACTCACGTGCATGATGTTCACGCTCCTGTTAAAAATCTTCACATAGGACTTGAGGATGTCGAAGTGGAAGGCGGGTGTGAGCAGGCGGCGGTGGCGGCTCCACTTCTCCCCCGCGCTCATCAGGAGCCCGTCCCCTGGAGGGCAGCCATGACAGTGGGCAAGGGGAGTGCCCTCCCGTCATCCTCACGGCAGTCCAGCGGCCCTCGCTTTCAGATACTCACCCAGCCAGGGCCTCAGGAAGCCATAGAAAGTCATTTCCTTGGGTGAGACAGCAGCTGACACACGGGAGGACAATTGGGAGCCATGGAAAAGGTAGACAATGGACTTTAGGAGGGACAGGGACCCTCAGCCACGGGTGGGCTGTGCACCTCCCCCTCCAAACTCAGCAGGACAAGGAGGGGACAGAGACGCAGAAAGCAGGGGTTAGCAGGGAAACCGGAAGGGACCAGCCCAGGCTGCAGCAGCAGGGAGAGCAAAGGTCAGATTATTGCGGCCCACACGCCCCATCATGCCTTCGTGGGGGATCCCACTTTGTCCAACACTTCTTCCACATCTGAACCCAGCACAACGCTCTATAGGCCCTGCCAGAGACCGAGGGTCTGTGGCAACTCTCTGATCTCATCTGACACATCCCGGGACATGTGACATGTGTTATCATGACCTGTCACGGACACAGCACACATGGTCTTCCTTGACTGTCCCCAAATTGCCTATGACGAACATTTGGCAGCCTGGCATGATCACATGGTACCCTTCGGATACATCCCAGACAAGAGCTAAGTATGGTCCGATTAATGTCTCAAGTGTGATGTAGACTGTACTGGCTGGTTTTGTGTGTCAACTTGACACAGGCTGGAGTTATCACAGAGAAAGGAGCTTCAACTGAGGAAGTGCCTCCATGAGATCCAGCTGTGGGGCATTTTCTCAATTAGTGATCAAGGGGGGAGAATCCCTTGTGGGTGGGGCCATCCCTGGGCTGGTATTCTTGGGTTCTATAAGAGAGCAGGCTGAGCAAGCCAGGGGAAGCAAGCCAGTAAGGAACATCCCTCCATGGCCTCTGCATCAGCTCCTGCTTCCTGACCTGCTTGAGTTCCAGTCCTGACTTCCTTTGGTGATGAACAGCTGTGTGGAAGTGTAAGCAGAATAAACCCTTTCCTCCCCAACATGCTTCTTGGTCATGACGTTTGTGCAGGAATAGAAACAGGTGCACACTTGTAATCCCAGCACTCTAGAGGCAGAGGCAGGCAAGAAACGCTGACTAAGACATAGGTATATCGCAGACATTTCCTATCTCCTGTCATCTACATTAACATTCTGGCAAGATGGAGAATTCTTTTTTATTTTTTTTCAAGACAGGGTTTCCTGGCTGTCCTGGAACTCACTCTGTAGACCAGGCTGGGCTTGAACTTAGAAATCCACCTGCCTCTGCCTCCCAAGTGCTGGGATTACAGGCGTGCGCCACCACGCCCGGCTTACTAGATCCTTTTCTGATAGTCAAAACTGCAATGAGAACTCTGCCAGTCTCCCAAGTGTCACAAGTTAATTGCTCTTAGATGGCAATCAGACTTTCTCTTACTCAGAGCACATTCCAAGAGGTTGTAAAACAATTAACCAAAGGTCATAAAAAGGGAGCTAACAATTTATTATGGGTGCTAGGACAGAAGATAAACTATTGACTGGGTTTATCTATACAAAATTTCACTTATAACTTAGTTATGGTTTTAAACTTTCTATGAACATGTAGAGAAGACAAGTGATAGATGTTTAGCTAGACAATTACTCCTAATGGATATGCATGTAAACATTCTCTGTTGTAAACTTCTATTGAAAGGAGTTTCAGAGCCCATGATAGAGGCAGCAGAGCAGGATAGGCCTGGGAATGCCTGGGCAGGCCTGAAATAAGGCTGCTGAATTATTCTGGGAACTAACTGGCCATGAAGGGTAAGGGACGTGCCTAGACAATCTCCACTCTCCACTGAGTCATGGGCTATCTGGACTGGGCCTCCTGGTCTCCAGTCTCCCCCTCGATGCAGTTTGAGGTTAACCCGACCTCTTGCTAACCAAAATAAGCCGTCTTCCCATGTTGCTGAAATGCCAATTTGCACGTACTGTTTGCTGATGTAACTGTGCGCCAATTCTCTCTGTTAATGTTTAAATCAGCCAATTATGTGTAACCTCGCCAAACCCCCTAACTTTTCCTATATAAACCCCTAACTTCTGAGCCTCGGGGTCGACTCCTCTGTCTCCTGCGTGAGATATGAGTCGTCCTGGAGCTCCGATATTAAAACTGCCTCATGCAATTGCATCAAGCTGGTCTCTTGAGTTTCTTGGGGAAGCACCATCCCGAGATTAGAGTAGGGGTCCCCAAAAGGGGGTCCAACACTATTTTAACTTATGACTTGGTATTTTGTGTGAACTTGTGATGAACCTTGCAACATGCGATCATGTATTCTGAAAGATGTATAAGTACTGAGGACAAAGAGATGAGGGAAAATCATTAGAGTAGAAAAATTTTCCCCTTCCCCAGTTAGAGTAGAATTTTTGCCTTTCCCCTCTTAGAAGAAATTTTCCCTTTCTCCATTTATGATCTTTCTGCTTTTCCCCCTTAGATAGCTTTCATAGGAAACTTTTTACAACTTAGTAATAAACTCATTAACCATTTCTCTAAGTGTCCCATTTTTTTTTTCTCCCTGGGACTTCTGACTAGCAGGCTGAAAGTTAGAGCCCAGCAGTTCCTGCGGAGATAGTACAAAGGTAATTTACCTAATCCTTAGCAGTTTGGGAAAGAGGGGCTAAATGCCAGAAACTGCAGTTTCTGACCTCAGAGGATTATAGAAGACAGGTCAGCTACAGTAGCACAGTAACCTAGATTGAGATAAGTAAACCTTTTAATATACAGCAACCCTAAATTTTCCGTAAGACAAAGTCTTAACCCTCCCGACGCTCTTCCCCCCTCCACTGCCTCAAGAAGACCCAAGAAGCAAGAAACACCTCTGCCGGGGCTGGCTCCCGGCATTTGTTTGTTGTATTGCAAGGTCTCATGATATGAAGAATTAAAGCCAAAACAAACAAACAAACAAACAAACAAACATAAATACAAAGAAAAACAGTTTAGCGGGAGAAATGTAAGATCAGAGCAAGTCACATAGGGGTTGTAGAAAAGAATATTGGTTTGTTTGTTTGTTTATTTTTAATTTGTTATTTTGTTTTTCAAGACAGGGTTTCTCTGTGTAGCTTGGCTATGCTGAAATTCACTTTGTGGACCAGGCTGGCCTGAAACTCAGAGCTCTGCCTGCTTCTGTCCCCTGAGTAAAGACGAGTGCCACCACTGCCAGACAAAAGAATCTTCTTTAAAGATGATAATTATGGCGATTGAAGGCAATTAAAATCCCTAAGGTCAAAGTTCAGGAGGCTAATGTACAACTAAAATCTAGTTCTCTGGTTAAGTCAATAAGGTTCTCTTAAGATATTGATCTATTCTTGGTAACATTTACAAAACCAACTTTAAAAAAATAAAAATTGGGCTGGGTGGTGGTGTTTCCCAGGCAGCCCTAGGTATCTAAGAAGATGAGAGGTCAAGTCCCAGTTGAATGTGGATACCAACTCTTTAGAGGACTGACATTCCGGTATACAACTTAGGATCCGGCCGGGTGGTGGTGGCGCACGCCTTTAATCCCAGCACTTGGGAGGCAGAGGCAGGCGGATTTCTGAGTTCGAGGTCAGCCTGGTCTACAGAGTGAGTTCCAGTACAGCCAGGGCTACACAGAGAAACCCTGTCTCAAAAAACAAAAACAATAAATAAATAAGTAAATAAATATAAAAATAAATAAAAATAAAAATTTATGTTTAATGAAAGTATGCTTTCTGTTAACTTTGTCCAGCTTTTAACTACTTAAAAAATCGAGTCCTGACAAACTCAAGGTTCATTTAAGGATCTATTTACAACTTTTTTTTTTTTTTGGTTTTTCGAGACAGGGTTTCTCTGTGTGGTCCTGGCTGTCCTGGAACTCACTCTGTAGACCAGGCTGGCCTCGAACTCAGAAATCCACCTGCCTCTGCCTCCCAAGTGCTGGGATTACAGGCGTGCGCCACCACGCCCGGCTACAACTTTTTTTTAAAAAACAGATTATTTGCTTCTACTTTTACTTGTGTGCGTTTGTATGCCGCGTGTGTGCAGGTGTTCACAGAGGCCAGAAGAAGGCATCAGGTCCCTTGGATCTGGGTGATTGTGAGCCGCCTCATGTGGGTTCTGGGAACTGAATTCAGGTCCTCTGCAAGAGCAGTGAATGCTCTTCACCACTCAGTCAGTTCCCCAACCCCCTCTTTTCAACTTCATAAGTAAGTTTATTTTAAGATGCTTCCAGCTGCTGATTTTATTTTGCTGATTCCTGAGCATGTTGCAAAAGCTCTAACCAGGGGTATTCTAATTATTTTGTTTTCCACAGTTCTAGCCTTCCTCTATAAAATGTATAATTATAGGCTAGGGTGTAATTCAGATGATAAACTGTCTGTCTGCCATGCATGGAGCTCAAGGTCCAGTCTGATAACCACATAAAGCAAGCGGGGCTGTGTACACTTGTAATCCCGGCATTCAGGAGGGGAATGTAGAAAGATCAGAAACTCAACGTTATTTTTGTTATATACTGGGGGCAGCTAGGATGTGTGAGAAACTGTCTAAATAAAACAGATTCACAGCCACTTTTAACAAATGGTTCCAATTTATTACTTATTTATTAAACTAGTTTTCTTTATATTTTTTCTTCTTCTTCTATAGTTTCTTTATATATTTACTTCTATTGGTTGTATTTTTAATTCTCACTAAACTGTGCTGTCAGTTGATATTTTGCAGAAGTAAATTTCCCAATAAAAGAAACTGAGGGGGGCACTGAAGAGATGGCTCAGTGGTTAAAAGCACTGACCGCTCCTCCAGAGGTCCTGAGGTCAAGTCCCAGCAACCACCTGGTGGCTCACAACCATCTGTACTGGGGTCCAGTGCCCTCTTCTGGTGTGTCTGAAGACAGCAACAGTATACTCAGATACGTAAAATAAATAAATCTTTAAAAACAAATATATAAAAGAAACCGAGCAGTTCTTAAAAGGGTGCTTGAGACAGGACGCCATCTACAGCTGACGAAGTTGGATTTTCAAATGGGCTTCCGGTGGAATGCTCCGCCCTCCATCCCAGTGCTTCCCAACCTTCCCAAGACTACAACCCCCTGAATACGGTTCCTAATGTTGTGATGACCCCCCCCAACCATAAAATTATTTTCGTCGCTACTTCCCAACTGTAATATTGCTGCTGTTGAGAGTCATGTTGTCACGTGAATAGCGACCGCAGAGGTTTAGAACTGCTGCTGCATGTCCTTTACCCAGTCACTACAGGCCATCAGAGGTGTTGCTGACCCTAACTCCTTGACACCTGTCACTTAACTGCCTCAAAAATTGTGAGATCGGATCAAGCCAGCTGGGACAGATCCCTTCCCAGATGGTTAACCGGAAGTGGTTTCATGAAACCAAACCAAACCAAACCAAACAAGAAAATTTGGTCAAAGACAAAAGGCTGCCGAAATAAAAATAAATTTGCGTTGGGCATGATGGTCCAGGCTTGTGATCCAAACAGTTGAGAGGTTAACAAGGAGGACTATGACCTTGAGGCTGCCCAGGGAGGCCTTGTCTCAAGCTCAACAAGAAAAAAAATGGAACCACTTGTGCCAGTTCTCCAAAAATTAGTTGGTCAAGTGGTTATTGTTTTGTAAATGGTTCTCAGGGATGGAAACATTGCTCACTTCGAGTTAGGGACATCTGTTTGTTCTTGCAGTGGGCGTGGGTTTGATTCCATGTGATTCACAGCCACATGTTTTTCAGCTTCTGGGGTTCTGACACCCTGTTCTGGTCTCCAGAGGCACCTACACATATGTGGTACACAAATATCCATGCAGGTATGTGCACACAAGTGCACACGCACGCGCGCGCGCGCGCGCACACACACACACACACACACACACACACACAGAGTAAATAAATCCTTTAAAAATTATTTTTGGAGAGAGGGTCTTTTTTTCTCTCTTTACACAGCCTTGGGTGTCCTCTGTAGATCAGGCTGTAGCAGTAAGAGACTCAGCCCTCTGATCAGGCTGTAGCGGTAAGAGACTCAGCCCTCTGATCAGGCTGTAGCGGTAAGAGACTCAGCCCTCTGATCAGGCTGTAGCGGTAAGAGACTCAGCCCTCTGGAACCACAGGCCCCAATTATTTGGGGCCTTTCTCTCTGTAGGTGGTCTTGGACACCGTGTTTTATCACATAGAAAAGTAACTAACCACACACATTAAACTAGAGCCTTCTCAGGTCGCAAGCTCTCTGAAAGAAGGGCCACTTGTGGATGCAATGTCTGACTGCAACCGGCGTTTGCACCGACGGGCGGAATCGGCTTCAGGATTCCGGTGGCTTGTGAACAGCTGTGGAGTCTGCCTCTGCCTTTCTGTTCTCTTGGATCAAGCACCTCAAACCTTCCCAGTCTCAATCCCAGTACTTGAAAAGGTGGCCAGGCCACCAGGACCTCAGTGATCAAGCCGCAGGGATTAGAGGAAGGACCCAGTCCTCTCACCAAACTCAAACCAAATCTAAAGGGACCCTAGAATATTTCCCAAGACTACATGGAGTTTTCAGAGGACGCTGAGCTTCTAGGAGTCATCTTTTATGGCACAAAAGCGAAACTACCACAAAGAAAAGAAACGGAATTAGGAAGTGAAGGTTCCCACTGCCCCTATTTCTCCACTTGTGCTTGGAGACCCTCTACCCTGACCTCAGTAACAATAGACTCCTTTACTTTGTTTTGTTTTGTTTTTGGAGACAGGGTTTCTCTGTGTAGCCCTGGCTGTTCTGGAACTCATTCTGTAGACCAGGCTGGCCTCGAACTCAGAAATCCACCTGCCTCTGCCTCCCAAGTGCTGGGACTAAAGGTATACGCCACCAGCACCTGGCTGCAACCTAAGGTCTTATACTTGGCAGGCAAGTGCTCTATTTCTGAGCTACACCCCCAGACAATAGGTTCCTTTTTTCTGATTAGATTGGGCTTCCTTCTCTCACAACCCAAACAGACCTCAGCACTATGGGAGAAACAAGACACCGTCCAGTGTCATCCAGAAGATCGGAGACAGAGCCATGACTTCTGTCCCATATGGCTTCATCCCCTGCTCAGCTTGGCCTGTGTAGGTGTGAGCAGGACTAGGAGAAGAAGCGGGGAAGAGAGCAGGCTTTGAGAGATACCTGAGGCTTGCAGCAAAGGAGCAATGAAGTTGGGGTGGACGAGCCTCAGGACCGGGTACACGGGGCCGACCCAGGAGAGGTGGACATCACGGAAGTAGTGGCCCAGACGCTCTGTGAACTGCATGCCTTCCTCGTTGTTCTTCATCTAGAAAAGGAGAAATCTGCTGCTAGCCCCGGAAAGGCATCCTCCCACTCAGCCGGCCCCTCCCCTCCTCTCTCTCTCTCTCACCCCTTCTACTTGATCAGTAATCTGTGGTTGTTGCTGAGTCACACGTGTCCCTTACCGTGTGCGTGTTTCTATCCACATACCCCTCGCTCTCTTCATCTGTGTGTTTCTTACCTTAAACCGCGGTTTGATGAATACATAGGAAAATAGACACAAATGGTTTGTAGATGTGACACGTGATAGATAACAGAGATAGATCATGACGCAAAGATACAAGATAGACAAACGACAAAGGGCTAAAGTGTATTAGCCAGACCTGAGCTTCAGATAATGTATGGGTGGGAAACTTCTGAACGGAGCCCCAAAAGTTTAAGAAACGTGCCCAAGAATTGAAAAATTGAATTACATGGAGTTCAAGAGCTCAGTAGAGCAAAAGATACTATCAACATAGTGGACATATGCTTCACAGAACTTGATAAAGTATTGGCCAGCTATATTTAAGACAAGGAGTCAATACCTCGAAAAGTAAGATGGGAAAAATTAAACATCCTGCACACCCGCCAATCAGTGAGTGGACCAACAAACTGGGCAGGTCTCGAAATAAGATGCAAAAGGAAATGTAATGCCTGTAAATATGTTAAGGTACTTTTAAATGTTCCTGTCCATTAAAGAAAAACTAATTAAACGTACTTTGAGATTCTACCTCAACCTTGTCAGAACGGCTACCCTCAAAAACCATTGACTGGGGTTGGAGAGATGGTTGAGAGTTCTGGATGTTCTCCAGAGCACCTGGGTTCCAGTCCCAGGACCCTCATGGCAGGTCACAATTGTCCGTTGAGGAATGCTCTGTTCCAGCCTCTGGAGGTAATGCACACTTGTGCGCAAACAGACGCACAGACAAAACACATATGTGCTGGTGAGAATGTAGGTGGCAAAGGAACTTTTACCTAGTACTGTAGTGGATACAATGCATAAACTAAAGCACCTACTATGTAAATCAGTATGGAGGCTTCTCAAAGAAATAATACAAGTACCGTATGGCAAAGCTGTATCACTCCTTTGTATATACGTATATACCCAGAGGGTTCTATGCTCTATTACAGAGTTACCTATCCATGTTTATCTCTGATATTTTCACAGTAGCAAGGAAATGGAATCCGCTAAGATGTTTATCCACAGACGAATGGTTAATGAAAATATGAGATACAAGCCAGGCGTGGTGGCGCATGCCTGTAATCCCAGCACTTGGGAGGCAGAGGCAGGCGGATTTCTGAGTTCGAGGCCAGCCTGGTCTACAGAGTGAGTTCCAGGACAGCCAGGGCTACACAGAGAAACCCTGTCTCAGGAAAAAAAGAAAAAACAAAACAAAACAAAACAAACCAAACAAACAAAAGAAAATATGAGATACAGTCAAATTTTGTTCAGCGACAATGTACAAAAGCCTAGAAGTGGGCGGGATTGAGAAACGCTGTGTCAGGTGAAGTAGCCCAGACTCGGACAGACGAACACAGGATCTTCTCTGTGCATCCTAGCCTCTAACTGTTAAATCCCTGTGCTTAGGTGAAAGTGTGAAAACGTGGGTAACCAGGCTGGGAAACCAGAGAGAGGCCCATGAGGCCTAAAAATGCAAAGGCTTTAATGTCGGAGATGGAAAAGACAGTCGGACAAACAGAAAGAGGGTGATAGGGGAAACCGGGCAGGGAGAAGAACCAATCCAAACGAAGTGTGTGTGATAATGGCGTATGAAAGCATTTTCCTTAGTAATGTAATTTAAGAATAATATGTGTATTTATTACTCTACAACGTATCTGTTTTCTCTCTCCTCCCCTATGCATGTATATGCATCTCTCATTGTGTTTCTATTGGCTTCTTCCCAACTCTAATATTCATTCACTCCCCCTCATTCAATAATTGTCACTCATTTCTACTCAGTGTGCTCCTAAAACAAATTTTACTTCAACCCCAGCACACCCTTCTGCCTCCATGTACAGAGGTTAACACACACACACACACACACACACACACACACACCCATGCACGCGCGTGCGCAAGCACACATAGTTAAAATTAATTTTAAAAATTTAAAAATATGTGCATAGATACGTATACATTAAGCAGACATTCCTCCTGTTCCTTTACAATGTATCTCAAGGTTGACTGTAATTATCTCACTGTAACTATCACAACGTAAATGTAATTAAGTATTGTAAACCCGCACTATCATTTTTTACATTAAGGGCTATTCAAAGACTAAGTATTCTTCAAGAGGTTTAGCGTAGTATTGGCTGTATGTAGGATAGTTACCTCAGGTGGAATTCTGATTTTGTTATTGTACTGATATAGATAAATTAACCACATCAGAAGGAATGTGGTTGGGATTAGGTGTGGACTCACGATGGTTAATTTTGATTGTAACTATGGCAATGTGGCAAGGTTTTGGATTAAGAGGCAACCCTCAAGGTGAATCTGTAAGGATATTTCCAGACAAAAAAATATAATAACTAATGGGAGAAGATCTTGAGTGGGTGGCGGGTGGCACTTTCTGACAGATGGCTCAGATAAAAAAAAAAATGTTTGAGGAAAAAAAGTCTTGCTGGCCACCAGCCTTTTGTTTCTTGCACATTACTGCACCTTTCTTTCTTTCTTTCTTTCTTTCTTTCTTTCTTTCCTTCCTTTCTTTCTTTCTTTCACATTACTGCACCTTTCTTTCTTTCCTTCCTTCCTTCCTTCCTTCCTTCCTTCCTTCCTTTCTTTCTTTCTTTCTTTCTTTCGAGAGGTCTCTGACATGTAGCCATGACTGTCCTGAAATTCACTCTATATAAACCAGGCTGGCCTTGAACTCAGAAAGCCACCTGCCTCTCCATCCCAGATGATAGGATTAAAGACATGTGCCACCGCGGCCCGGCTGAAAGCATCCATCTTTAATGACATTAACTTCTGCTTCTTTGGTCTTCCATTGTGACCCGAAGATCAGAATGCTCTATGAAACCTTCAGTCCTTTGAGCATCGGACTGGGCGTGCTGAGGCATTCGGTTTCATAGCCTGGGCAACCACCATGTTCTCTCCAGGGTTCCGATGGCCATTATTGAACTATCCAGGCCCTGTTGATGGTAAGCCACTCTAACAAACCGTGTGTGTGTGTGCGTGTGCGCATGTGTGCGTGCATGTGTGTGTGTGTGTGTGTGTGTGTGTGTGTGTATTGCTTGCACCTGTATGCACATAGTATTGGTTTGTTCTACAGCGCTCTACCTGATGAGGAAAGTTGGCAGGAAGCAGCAGGACTGTGATGTAGAGAGGAAGGGGGTCCCGAGAAGACTTGGGATGACAAGGGTGAATACGGATTTGGGGAGGAAAGGGGGGCTGTGGGAGAAAGCGGCACTTGAATCGACGGCATTGGGGGTGACACGGAAATGCCAAGGGTGTCTCTGGCAGCAGGGAACCGGTGCAGCATGGAGCAGGGGGCACAGGGCATGAGGCCAGAGTGGAGAGGCCAGAATGGTCCCTTGTGAATAAGATGACATTCAGACAGGGGTGCAGCTCGGTGGTGGCCGAAGAGCTTGCTTCACCTCAGGGCCACAAACAAAACCCAAAAAGCTCAGCTACTGCTCACATTGGAAAATGGAGTCCACCGATGCTTCTTGAGCGTGAAGAGTGAGATAAGAAAGCATAGGACCCGAGGAGATTAAGGGAAAAGACACCACTCACGTCTCTCTCCGCCCATCAGTGTCCCTGGGCAAATGGCAGACCACAGAGGCACAGACACTAGCCCAGGGACAAGGGTGGCCTAGGCAGGGGCCAGACCTTGGGCATGACGCACTGAAGGCTCAAGTTCCTCAGTGGAGACTGAGTGGACGAGGCTGTCCCTGCTCTGTGCTGCCCACCCTGGGAGCTCCTGGGGAGGAAAGATTTGCGTAAATGAGGGGAAGAGACCTCATATCGTGAGTCTTGATCACAATGTGACCCTAAAGCAGGCTGGGAGCAAGGAAGGGAGGAAAAGAGAAAGGCCTTGGATCCTGGAGAGGCAGTCAGGAGTGGAGTGGGGCTGAGAGAAGGGCTCCCTATGTCTCCCCTCACGTCTCCACTGTCCTGTGTTCCAGACCTCTCCTGACCCAAGTTCCACAAGCTCCTTTCCAAAGGCGTTGAGAACACATCTACCCAGAGACCTACCTACTGCCACACTCACCAAGGCCAAGTGACCCCAAAACCAGCTTGGTTTGGGGGGCTGAGGGAAGCAACGGAGGCGGCTGCAGTTGTCATAGAAGGCATAGATCCAGGCCAGGATTCGGGCTAGAATCCAAGAGGCCCCTCCCAGCAGCAGGAGATGCCACGGAGAAGCAGTCAGGGGCCCCATTCCCAGCCAGGACAGGCTCAGCTGTAGCATCCTGCAGGGCAAACAGGCAGAGGGTGAAATTCTGAGGCTCCGGAGAGGGGTGGGGACGGGCCCGTTTACTGGATAGGAATATAGATAGCTAGCGATATAGACTGATAACCTGGAAGGACTTGGGGGGCAGCGCAGAAAGAAGTGCTAGGAACGAACATTGAGAAAGAAGAGAAAGGACAGGAGGAGGGACAACAGGCAGGACTGTTAGCTTTCCGGAGGGCCTCAGTCTGAAGCGCAATTTCCAGGAGACCTAAAGTCTCCTAAGTCAGCAGACTCCCTGCAGCCAGCCCAGCTGTGGGCAGAACTCGCCTTGCTGTCTTCCACTCTGGAACCTTCTCTCATGAGCAGGGAGTCTTCCACAACCTCCTGTCTTCTCTGAAAACGGTTCGTCCCTGCCTTCCGACCTGCCGGAAGCTGTGTGGGAAGTTGAGCTGGGCTGAACCAGCCCTCCTAGCCTCAGCCGGCAACTTCCAGGTCTGGGCAGGCAGCCAGTGGGGGCGGGTCCAACCTTAAAGGGAAGGAACAAAACGGGAGAGTCTTCGGTTCAGGTAGGGCATCCTCAGCTTTTCACAGTTCTGCTTGAACCAGAGACAAAGGAGTCACGAGATTCCGAGTTTAGGAGTGCACCTCCAACGGCTAAGGGGTGGCAGATACTTCTCTCTAGCTCCTCTGCACAGTCGTCTGGACAACAGCGTGCAGAGCTGGGAGGCTCTCCCTCACCCCCCCCCACCCCTCCCCCTCCCCCAACCACTCCCCCTCCCAACAGCTGCACAGCCTGACAGAGATCAATTTCTTCCTTCTTGAACCCTAGGTTCTCGGTGGATCGAAGGCTCTCAGAGCAGGAACAAATAAGGCAACCGTGCCGGAAGCCCCACATCTCCTAAAAGCGCCGTTCTCCGAGTCAAGCATTCAAACGCGCCAGTCAATGGTGCCGTATCTATTCAAACTACACGCTGAGCTCCTTAGTATGCTAGGATCATGATTCCATGGCGTCATCCTGATCACCTTCCGAGTGCAGAGAACTATTCCCATTTTATAGACGAGGAAACTGAAGCTTGGAAGGAAAACTCTTGACTCCAAAGGCCTCCACCTGTCACATGTCTAAAGGCTACATCTGCCTGCAGCCACACCCTTTCTGCAAGGGGCTGGAGATTGGCTCAGGGGCTGAAGACCTTGTTGTACGAATTTAGAAACGGAGCTGGGCGTGGTGGCGCACGCCTTTAATCCCAGCACTTGGGAGGCAGAGGCAAGCGGATTTCTGAGTTCGAGGCCAGCCTGGTCTACAGAGTGAGTTCCAGGACAGCCAGGGCTACACAGAGAAACCCTGTCTCGAAAAACCAAAACAAAAAACAAAAAACGAATTTAGAAACGAAGTCCAGATCCCCAGCACCTATATAAATGCCAAGCTGCAGTGATAGCCTCCTCCTCCTCCCTCTGCTCCTCCCTCTCCTCCTCCCTCTCCTCCCTCTGCTCCTCCCTCTGCTCCTTCTTCACCTGTAATGACAGAGACAGAAGATTTCTGCAACAAGATGGCTAGCAAGTCAGTCTGAATCTGTGAGCTCTGGACTCACTTGAGAACCTACTTCACCACACAAGACGGGAGGCAACGGAGGGGGATACCTGGCATCAAATTCCGGCTTCCACAACCTGCTCACATCCACCCATGTACATGACCACACCCGTGTGGTCACACAAGGACACACACACACACACACAGAGAGAGAGAGAGAGAGAGAGAGAGAGAGAGAGAGAGAGAGAGGCGTGCCTACACATGCACTCACACACACATGCAGCAAACAAACAGGAAAGATGGTTGGGGCGGTGCCCGTAGCCCCAGCCCCTCATTTTCTAGACAGGATCTTACCGTAGCTGTCCTCAGACTCAGGAGTGCTTGAGAGTCTTGAGTGCTCAGATCACAGGCCTTCACCACCACACTCGGTCTCCCCAACGTTCTACTTATGGCAGAAGAATCTCCCTGCAGCTCTCTCCCTCTTGTCTAACGTCCTCTTTCACGGTACTCACCCTCCCTTGGAAGCCTGACCGCAGCGAACCGCGCAGGAAGCTGACGTTTCTTTCCATTCTCCTCGTGTCTCCCAGTCCAGCTAGTCCAATTTCTGGTCTTAGAAGACCTTAGAGGCCTCAGCATCTTGGAGTTCATGGTCCCTAGATTCTCTCCTCTCCTTTTTGGGGGGCAGATCCACCTTCCAGAGAAAAAGCCAGATTCTGCAAGAAGATTCCTAGACCATAGCAGATGGTGAGAGGTAGCAGGAAGAAAGAGGAAACAGAGAGGAGCAGTCACTTGATTAAGTCACACAGTGAAGTAATTAAACGTGACAGCACAGCTGAAAGTAACATTTTAGGTGCCCTTCTTCTATTATGGAGGAGGGGGAGGGGGAGGAGGAGGAGGAAGAAGAGGAGGAGGAAGAGGGAGACAAAGAAGAAGAAGAAGAAGAAGAAGAAGAAGAAGAAGAAGAAGAAGAAGAGGAAGAAGAGGAAGAAGAGGAAGAAGAAGAAGAAACACTGGTGGTGGTGGTGGTGGTGATGGTGGTGGTGGTGCTCAGGAGACAAAGGCAGGCAGGTCTCTGTGACTTTCAGGTCAGCCTGATCTACAGAGCAAGATCCAGGACAGCCAGGGTTACCCAGAAAAATCTGTCTTAAAGAACACACATATATAATTTAGACTATTTAGGATGATTTACAGTTTCAGAGGTTCAGTTCATTATCATCATGGATTATATATAAAATTTAGGAGTAAAAAAAAACTTTCGCCAGGCAGTGGTGGCGCATACCTGTAATCCCAGCACTTGGGAGGCAGAGGCAGGCGGATTTCTGAGTTTGAGACCAGCCTGGTCTACAGAGTGAGTTCCAGGACAGCCAGGGCTACATAGAGCTACATAGAGAAACCCTGTCTTGAAAAAAACCAAAAAAAAAAAAAAAAAAAAAAAAAAAAAGACTAGGGAATGATTTCCACTTAGATGTTTATGTTTGTGAAAATCCACCAGTTTCAATAAAATCAGTTAAAAAAAAAAAGACTTTCATATCCATGAGAAGACAAGCCTGGACTCCATACAAAGCAAGACTTCATTAAAAAAACAACAAAGACAACAACAACAACAACAAAAGCAAGCCTGCATCGCAGGACATGCCTTTAATGCCTGCATGCAGGAGGCAGAGGAAGGCAGATCTCTGTGAGTTTGGGGCCAGCCTGGTCTATATAGTGAGTCCTGGATAGGCAGAGCTACACAGCAAGACCCCAAACAATCTTGAATGACACACTTGAAAGCATGTTGAAGGCAACAGCAGCTTAGACGTTTGCTGAATTCCTAGTGTGGGTTGCAAAGGACCCGGTGAACTCTTCTGGAAGGCACAAGAACACGAGATTATTTTTTTTCCTTTGTAAAAAGAAAAAATGAGAGGGTGACATTGGGGTTCAAAAATGAATGTGACTCACTGATTCTTTTTATCCTTTCTTGTTTTTGGACTTCTCTTTCTTCTCCTTTCTTTCTCTCTTCTCTTCATTCCCCCCTAACCCCAGATGACACAACTTAGTTGGAATACCACCAACCATTCCATGCCATGGAGAGAATGAAAGCCCCTTAAGATGTGTAGCCCTGGGGGCTGGAGAGATGGCTCAGCGGTTAATAGCACTGGCTGCTCTTCTGAAGGTCCTGAGTTCAAATCCCAGCGACCACATGTTGGCTCACAACCATCTGTAATGAGATCTGACACCCTCTTCTGGTCTGTCTAAAGACAGCTACAGTGTACTTACATATATCAAATTAATTAATTAAAAAATGTGTAGCCCTCATATTATAAGAAGCCCCCCATTTCCTGATGGTGTCAACCTGTTACCTCTCCCATTGAGGGGTTGTGATAGTGGTGGATCATTTTGTCGATTTAGATGACTAAGGCACCCAGTGATGTAATCAGATGCATGTGTATGTGATATCAAGTGCTTTGCGGCCCTCAGTGGTAGTGTCTGGCATGCAGGAGACGCTGGGTTCCTTCCCCAGTACTGTGAAAACAGACGGCAGGCTCTGTTAATGTGAATGGGGCTCACCCTTTCGTTTAAAAGCCATGGTAGCAAACAGACTTCTTCAGTGAAGAGAAATCTCTGCTCAGTGCCTGTTGCCTCAGCATGTGTGAGTTTCTGCTTGGATCCAGAGGCTCTCCAGGGCTTGAACTTGTCAGTCAAATAACCACATGGATCAAGAAGCCAGGCATGGTAGACATATGTAATCCCCCCCATCTGAGAGGCTGAGGCATAAGGAGTATCAGTTTAAAGGGAGCCTGGGCTATGTATCTCCAGTGAAATGTGAAACCTATCTTCAGATAAACATATATGTAGATAGAATGCAATTTAGTCGGAAATCTGTTGCTTTAACAAAATACCCCAGATGAACAGTTTATGAGGAGCAGCAGCTTATTTTGAGCTCTTGGTTTTAGGTTGGTCCCGTCGGTTTAGGCCTGTGGTAAAATAGAGGATCGCGTTGGGAAGCCCAAAGGGTCAAGTCGCTCAGCTCATGGTGGCTGGGAAGGAAACAGGTAAATGTTCGTGCTTGGTTGCTTAGGAAAGGGCTGGAGTTCCAATGCTTAATTCAAGGGCACACCTTCCCTTCAGGACCTTACTCCCATCCAGCAGCCCACCGACCGCTACGTGTCCATCACTCCAAACAGCCTCTGTGGACCATATGTCTACAACACACGGGCTTTGGTATTTAACACCCCACCTCAAACTAAAAATAAAATTATTTTATATCCAGCTATATACCCTTCTGGATATCCATGAAGAGAATAAACGTCACCGTGTAACTAAGATCCCTGCACACAAATTTCCTGCAGCGTTAAGTATCCAAGAGATGGAGGGAGCCGAGGAGGCCAGCGGTGGATGGATAAGTGGGTAGACTATACATGGTATTCATTATCCATCCACAAAGGATATACGTGGTATTTATGTACACTGAAGAATTATCCATCCACTAAGAATGTTGTCTGCAGCCGGGTGGCACATGCCTTTAATCCTGGCACTTGGGAGGCAGAGGCAGAGGCAGAGGCAGGCAGATTTCTGAGTTCGAGGCCAGTCTGGTCTACGGAGTGAGTTCCAGGACAGCCAGGGCTACACAGAGAAACCCTGTCTCAAAAAAACCGGAAAAAAAATGTTGTCTGCAGAAAAATGTATGGAACTGGAGATCATCATGTTAGGGAAATAAGCCAGGCTCAGAACAACAGATATTACAGGTTTGCTCTTATATGATGAGCCTATGTAGGTGATATAAAAGTAGATGTTTATTAAGGTACGGGGGATTTTTTAAAAAGCCAGTCAGAGTGAACGTAATCAAACTTATCTCATGGAGGAATTTAGAAAGAAATCAGCTTTGGTTTGCTATATCATGACTTTTCCTAGCTTACTCTGATTGAAGAGCGAAGGATCTAAGGCGGGATTTATTCAAAAGTGACGTTGTTAACACTATTTGTATGTGGGAAAAAACCAGGAAGAGCCCGCTGAGCACAAGAGCCTGTGAATGGGGCTGGAGAGTCGGCGTTGTAAGAGCGTGTGCACGTTAAACACAGAGGACTGAGGATCAGATTTCAAAACTCGCGTTAGAGATCCCCGGCACAAGCCCGAAACACTGTCTATGAGGACGGCTCAAGTGAGGATCGCTGTGGCTAGCTGGCTTCCAAGGAAACCCCATCCCCAGGTAAAGCGATGATGAGACAAACAAAAACAAACCCTGCCTCAATGGAAAAGTGAGCGGACGTCTGACGCCCTCTTCCGGCCTCCGTGAGAACTCGCGCGCACACACGGATCCATCCATCCACACAGACACTGGAGTAAAAATATACATTAATAAATCTTTCAGAAGCCCTGGAGCTGTGTGTGTGGACGCGGGGAGCATTCTCACTATATAGCTCTGGCTGGCTAGGGATTCACTAAGGTGGACAAAGCTAGCCTGGAACTTACAGACTCCCTCTGCCTCTCGGGTTCTGGTCGTAAAAATGTGCACCACCACTCCCGGGCTGGGATGTGTTCTGAAATGTGATAACCCTCCAGGATGAAATCAGGTTTATTTCAGAGGAAAAAGCCAGGACCTGGACGGGGCAGTTGTTGCGATCGGAGCTTACAGACCCATTTTCGGTGGTAAGTGTTGCTGGAACTGCTAACTCAGTTCTAAGGAGTTGAGTCCGGAATGCTTCACCAATCAGCGACATTGTTACTTCCCTGAGCTATCCAATGAGAAGCGCGGATAGTGGGGGGTGGCGCCCTTGCCGCCATATTTGAGTTCCGGGTAGCGGAAGGGAGGAGAGTTGCGCTTGAGCTCCACGGGTACCTGTCCTGCTGACGGCGGCTCCGCAGGGAGAACGCCTGGATGCACCAGAAGCAGGAAATGGTGAGTGTGCCCTGGACTCTGGGAGAGTGGGCGGAGGGTTCTGACACTGCCGCGGCTTGGCTGCAGGGTGGCGCCGGCTCCCCGACGTGTGCAGCAGCTTTAGGTGGAGTCTGGCAGTGGCGCCCTCAACCCGGGGGTGCATTGGAGTTGCGCGCTCTGCTAGCAGAGTCCGGCTCCCTGTCCAGTCCTGTCCCTTCCCGGTGAAGCTGCTTCCTCCCCTGATGAGTCTGCGCTGCGAACCTGAGCCTCCGCAGACATTGCAGCTCTGGCAAGTCGGTGACGCCGTGTCCAGCCTGCGGTGAGGGCACGTGGGTGGTGTGCACTGTTTTGCACTTTTTCATTTCCTTGTTCCCTGCATTAGTTTTGCACTGTGGTCACCCTGAAGAGTTGTTTGTTTCTTTAAGCTTCTTTTTTTGTTGTTTTTTGTTTGTTTGTGTTGTTTTGTTTTGTTTTGTTTTTCGAGACAGGGTTTCTCTGTGTAGCCCTGGCTGTCCTGTAACTCACTCGGTAGACCAGGCTGGCCTGGAACTCAGAAATCCGCCTGCCTCTGCCTCCCAAGTGCTGGGATTACAGGCGTGCGCCACCACGCCCGGCAAGCTTCTATTTTTTTATTTTAAGGACTAAGGATCGAACCTCAAGTCTCATGCAAGGCAAACGATTTACCATAGACCTGTATCTCCATCTTGAGTTTATTTTATACGATCACATCTGGATTCGTTAGCCGTGATAGGCAAAATTCCCTAATTTGGAGAAAGGAGAGAAATGTAAGTTTACTTAAAAATTTAATTTGTATGTACTGATCAATTAAGTTGATCGTTTCTGAGGCAAAAGGTAGATTTTGGAGAACTTTTCCAAAGGGGAACTTTGCTGATGGTGAAAAAAAGCCCAGGGCAGGGAGGGATTGTGTTATTCTTCTGTCTTTTTATATAGGATCTCACTGTGTAGCGCTGACTGGTCTGAAAATAGTTATGTAGACCAAGCTAGCCGGGAACTCAGATCCTCCACAGTGCTAGGTGTGTCTCTGCTCAGATGGAAGGGTTTTCTGGGACTTGGAAGCCGAGGAACCAGACCTACAGCTCTGAAGGGGAAAAGTATCCCAAATGGAAGGGCATCCTGAAATACAGGAGCCCAGGGACAGCACTGCTCTGAGGTGGGACACTGTGTCAAGGGAAGGAGATCCTGAAACACAGGAGCCCAGGAACCGCACAATTCTGAGGAAGCCTCCTCGCAGAGATGTTGCTGCTCCCGGGAAAGGGTATCCCCAGCTGAGCTGAGGAGTTAGGAGCGTACAGACCTCAGCCCTGCCTCTTCTCTTCTCTGCTTCTTTTCTTTTTAGCTTCTTCGCATGAGAGTCTTTCCAAGCACTAAATCTTAAAAAAGGAGACTTATTGGAGGGACAAATCCAGGCATGGTTGCCCTCTTCTCCCAAGAGCTGACTTCAGGGAGTTGGACCAAGGACGGTGCTTGGATAGCATTTCTTAGAGGGTGGAGCTTTTCGGGACAGAAATTTCCAGATTGAGGCGTCATATGAGTTCAAGTCCTGAGTTTGGGATTACCTGTTCAGGGATTGGTGTGTTGTTGTTGTTTTTTGTTTGTTTTTGGTTTTTTGTTTCTATCCTTTCCCCTGCATTGGGCCCATGAGTTAGGATGGGAAGTCCTTTCTGGCTTCAGAGTGTGGAGCTGCTCCTGGTGCCGCCACTGTGGGCAGCTCCCGTGACAGCCCCAGGATGAGATGTCTTGGGGCAGTCTTAGAGCCACCATTTTGGCAACTCCTGTCAGGGCATCTTACGGCCTTAAGCGAGGTTGGAAAGAGAGCACTACACATGGGATTATAGGTGATTTCGCCCCATCCCGCCACCAACTGTGTATAATTTTGTGTTGTTTAGCTAGCCCCGTCTACTTCTCCAAATTTAGAGTGCATGGGAGGGATTTCTTTAATCCCATCAGAGGTAGAGACAGACCTATCTCAGAGTTCATGGTTCCCCAGGGCTACACAGTGAGACCCTGTTACATATAACCAGAAAAACAAAACAAAACCCACCAAAACCAACAAAAGCCAAACAACTCTTATCAGGATTATAGTTCTTGGGAAAAATAATATTTTCACTTCCTTTCTAATTCAGGTAGTTGTTAGGTTTTTTAGAGAGTGTAATTTCTTTGTTGTTGTTGTTTTTACATTAAAAACATTTTTATATATGTGTATAAATATGTTTGTGTGAGTGTATGCTGCTAGTGTCTGGGTGGGTACCTGCTGAGACCAGAAATGGGTGTGGATCCTTGGAATTGGAGTTGTAGGCAGTTGTCAGTAGCTCCTGTGGATGCTTGGAACTGAACTTGTGTCCTCTGGAAGGACAACATGTGCTCATAACTGCTAAGTCATCTCTCCAGCTCTGGACAGTGCAATTTTTGACTATTGGGAAAATCTGGGTTGGCCAGTCTGAGAGAGAAAGACATCTTTGTTTTTTACCTGCTATTTCTTGTAGATGTGTTTAGATTGTTATTTTCTTGGATTTATGTCGTCAGTGCCTAGAAAGTTGTTCATCTCTTACCTATTTTTCAGGTTTTTGCATATAGTTTGCAGAGTATTATCTGGCTAACCTCCCCAAGTCATCTCTCTTTTTATTAACGTATGCTTTCTCCCTTCTTGTTGATATTGCTAGATGCTTGAAAATCTTTTCCTTTTCTATAAAACAGCTGTTTGGCTTGGTATATTCTTTGGTGGCTATTTCATGCTTTCTTTCCTGATCTTTATTATCTCTTACTGTTATGTGACTTAGGCTTTGGCTCATTCTCATTTTTCTAAGGCCATGTGTTTGCATCATTATGTTATTTAAAATTTCTCTTTTTTTAATTATAAGCACTCACAGTTATAACCTTTAATCCTATATTGTAATAGTATATATCCCAAAGATCACAGTAATTTTTGCTTTTATATTTATTCTAAGAATTTAAAACTTTACTCTTTTTTTTTTTTTCCAGTAACTTACTGGATATTCGAGATGTTGTTCATTTTCCATTTATTGATTTTTTTCTTGTTTTCCTTTATATTAATTTGTACTTATATTCTTTGATTTATTTAATAAGATATAATATATTATTTCAATTTCATATTTGAGGTCATTACTGAGATGTTTCCTAATTCCTGTAATTTTTTTTTCTTTTCAAAACAGGGATGTATAGCTTTGACTGTCCTGGAATTTAGTCTGTAGCCCAGGCTGGCCTTGAACTTACAGAGACCCACCGGCCTCTGCCTCCTGAGTGCTGGCCTTAAAGGCTTGTGTCACTACTGCCCAGAAATTCCTGTGATTTTTTTTTTTTAATTATTATTGGTTGTTTTTCTGTTTGGTTTGGATTGTTTTTCTTTTCTTTCTCTATTGGCCGTAAGGGTTTAACTTTTAATTTCCCCTCCTCTCCTCCAGTGTCTCACTGTATTGCTCTGGCTGTCCTAGAACTCACCATGTAGACTAGGCTATCCTCAAATTCACAGAGATCTGCCTGCCTGTGTTTTCCAAGTGCTGGCATTAAAGGTGTCCCTGGTTTTTTTTTTTTTTTTTAAGCTTTATTATAAAAAACATAAGTACATAAATAAAATACATGCAAATAAATGAAAAGACCACACACCAAAATTAACCAGACCCAAAGTAGTACAACTCATTGAGTATAGATACAGTTGGGATTGGCATTTGGGTGGAAGTTATGGAACTCCACATTAAAATTTACACTCGCAGTACTGAACGTATGTTATGCACTTACCCACCACCAAACCCAAAAGTCCACAGCAGAATCAGAGCTAGAAACACCTTGGGTGTATGTCGCCATCCACAACTGTCTACGGCTGCGCCCGGTCCCTCCTGCCATGCATTTAGGCTTTCTCGTTCTCTTTTCTCTGTGTTAATAGTGTACCCATGTGAATATTTGTTTACACATATACATGTTACTGACTTCTTCAGCCTAGCTCATCAGTGTGTCCCTTCCTTTGCCTTTATTGGTGAGTCAGTGTTTTCCTCCTAAAGCTTATAATAATACTTACTTTGGATTTTTTGACATCTGTACTGCGTGTTCTGAAGTCTCTCTGTTCTCATATGTGTTTGGAGTTTTAAGTACCTTTTGTATTTGGATATGTGTCTTGATTTGAAAATTTTTCTGCTATAATTTCATTGAATAGATTCACCTTTCCTTCATTTTTAATCTCATCTTTTCCCCCTCTCTCATGGAGTTTTAGTGGTAATCCATCTCTTCATCTTCCCACTCCTTTGTTTTGGTTTGGCTTGGTTTGGTTTGGTTTTGGTTTTGGTTTTGGTTTTGGTTTTCAGTCCTTATCCAATCCCAGAGCTCTTGGTTGTTGGGGTGATGTTAATTGTTTGGTTTGTCTACTGATAATATGTTTGTAGTGTTTTGTTGATTGCAAGGTCCATATAGTCTTTCTTCTGCTTATCCAGACAGTTGTGTAGGCTGTCTGTTGTGTTCTTTGATTCATTGAGTTTTTCATTTTGTTATTTCTTCTTCACAAAAATGTTAAATATCTAAACTTTGCAAGGAGTGAAAAAGGATAAAGTTCCAAGTGACTAGACCCACACAGCGCACGGCCGCAGCTGAGCCAGTGCCCCGGGACAGATGTCTGAGAGAGGGCATGTTGGAGAGGAGATGACATCTTCATTATTCATGCTATAAAAGCTGGGTATATATGAAAAGCGTAGTGACTGTTACCCTTACCGCCATTCATTGTAATAATCAGCCTATTATGAATCAACTAGAGTCTTTGAGAATAAACATAGCAGACAAAGGCATAGGATGGTTTTCAGAATAGGACTCAAAAGCATGAACTCACTAATTGGATTTCATCAAATGAAAAAAAAAAACCTTCTGCTTAGCAATGGAAATGAATGAAGAGACAATTTGTAGACTGGGAACAAACCTGCTCTGACGTCTGACCGGGATTGATATCTTGACTATATAAATATCTTAGTGGGGCTGGAGAGAAGGCTCAGCGGTTAAGAGCACCGACTGCTCTTCCAGAGGTCTTGAGTTCCGTTCCCAGCAACCACATAGTGGCTCACAACTGTCTGCAGTGGGATCTGATGCCCTCTTTTGGTGTGTCTAAAGACAGCTGCAGTGTACTCATACAAATAAATAAATCTTTAAAAAAAGATCTTAGTGGAGGAAGTATGAGACGGAAATCTGCGTAAATAGGCAAATGAAATAAACACGCTTTTGAAGTTCAAGTAACCAACAAAGCATGAAAATCTATTCAGGATCTAGAACTACATTGAGAATTAGCCTTGACCTTTTCGAGGTAGAGGTCATCAAGAAAAGAGAAAAGGCATACACATGTAAACACAGAGATAAAGAAACTGGAACACACGGTTGATGTAATATGAATTCCTCCAGCCATATGGAATTTCCTCAAAGAAGTGAAATTATAGTTACCTCATGATCTAGCTATGTGATTAGGGAATGTAAAGGAAGTATTCACATGGGCATACAATCAACACATCTTCATATCCAATTTATGACCTCATAGTTTAGAATAGCCAAATCCAAAAAAAAAAAAAAAAAAAAAAAAAAGTAGCTTAGTACTATTCAGAAAATAATTTACTTCGATGTTTTTTTAAAAAGCGCATTATATATTTAGTGTGTTCTAAGTTCTTTTCACATGCCCCCATTACTCTTATTTTTTTTTTCTTCTGAAGCATTTCTTCTTCTTCTTTTTTTTTTTTTTGGTTTTTCGAGACAGGGTTTCTCTGTGTAGCCCTGACTGTCCTGGAGCTCACTCTGTAGACCAGGCTGGCCTCGAACTCAGAAATCCGCCTGCCTCTGCCTCCCAAGTGCTGGGATTACAGGCATGCGCCACCATGCCCAGCTGAAGCATTTCTTATTAACAGAAGAAATGCCCTACTGAATTTGAGTAGTATTACTTGAATGACATTGGTGGAATTTTTTTTTTTTTTTTGCAAGCCCCACTCATGGAAGAATGCACCAAAAACATTTGCATTTATTTTCTTTTTAAAGCAAATGACAAAAACCCAAATTACCATCTTTTTTTAAACCTAAGCTTAACATTACAATAGTCAAACTGATGAGGTTGCCAGCATCCACGCACAACTAGAAAACATCCTTAATTTTCACTAAACCAGAAATGTTATTACCATTGATGCAGTAATAGCTTTCATCACACATAAATCTATCATTAAGGAAATATATCATGTTGTTTTTAGTAAAATGTGTTGAATTTCAGCACTATCATTATAACTAAGCCAGCATAAAGAAGGATAAGAAGTGTATACTGTACACTGCATGTGGAAAGCACACTGAAAAATAGACAGGAGAAGGTGGAATAGAAGGGACCATTAGGTTGTACAGTGACTATTCCAAGAGTATAGCCTAAACTATCAATGTATGTGGATTATTTTAGGAGCCAGTGACCTTTGAGGATGTGGCTGTGAACTTCACTCTAGGAGAGTGGACTATGTTGGATTCCAGTCAGAAGAAGCTCTACAGAGATGTGATGAAGGAGACCTTCATGAACCTGATCTCCATAGGTAACAGCGCTACTGAGAGTCCTTTACTTTGATCACAACAGCTGTTTCTCGCTCACCTGTGTCGTTGTATGATTTTAAAGAGTGAGAGAACAATCCAATGTCAGATGTCACATGCTTGGTCATATTATAGCAGAAAAATGTAATTTTGAATAGGCTTTGAATACTTTCTTTGGGTTTACTTTTAGGGAAAACAGAAGAAGATGGTGAAGAAGAGTACCAAAATCCTGAGGGAAACCTGAGGTAAATCACCCTCAGAAAGATCCACACAAAGGATTTTGTGGTGATAGGAAATCTGAGAATCTTTTGTAAATACATTGAGCTTGAGCACTTAGAACTCTTGAAAGATCTTAGCAACATAAAGTTATATAACATTTCCCTGTGGTTCATTATACGACTTCCCTTTGTGCATAAAATTTCAAAATATTAATCATGTTACATCAGGCTTGAATATAGGGTGTGTGTCAAGTAAAGTGAATTTTGGGTTCAGTTTGAGATTCAACTTTGCTAAATCACTTAAACAGTTATTCATTTCACATTCAAATTCCACAATGAAGGCTATTTTGAATTATAAGTGTTCAGCTGTTATCTGTGGCGTGGTGGTATATACAGTTAATGTTTGGGAAGCGCCTGAGAGTATTACAGAACCTTGTTTGATAGTGTGCCGTCCTCAACTGTGTTTAATGGATGTGTAGCCATTTAATGTTAATTATGATTCTCTTTTCTAAACATGTATTTATTTGTGTTTGTGTGCATTGGCACATGGATGTACACAGTGGTACAATTGTAGAGGTCAGAGGATGACCCCCTGGAGTGGCTTCTCATCCTCTTTGCAGATCTTAGGGATCAAATTCCTGTCTTCAGACTTAACAGCAGGTGCTTTTATCTACTGATCCATCTTACCTCCCCAAAGCTTATACAGTCGTATGAAAATTCAGTCACAATTCCTTGGGGAAAGGGTCTTTCCGTGTGGTACCATTGGGCCTCAAACAGGCATTGCCTCGTAAATAACACCAATCCTGAGCCACCACACACAGCCTGCAGTTCTTCCTCTGACTAACCATAAAACTATAGTATTACTCTTCTCATGTTTTGCAGAACTCTGATGGTTGAGAGACTCTGTAAATATGATTATGGTCATCAGTATGGAGAAATTCACCGGCAGAGTCCAGAGCATGTTGTGAATGAAAAAATACCTCCAGCCATAACTGAGTGTGCAAGAGACATCCGCACTCCTTTCCCCTCAGACACGCACTGCAAAGGTCAAACTGGAGAGAAAGCACGCCAGTATCAGGAACATATGGAGAAGGCTTTGAAACATAAGAAATGGTGGAAGGACTTCACTTATTCTGAGTTGCTTTGGATGCATAAAAGCCCTCCCATGAGACAAAAACCCTATGAAAATAAACAAGCTAATGAAGCCCCTGGGAGTTTCACTTCCGATCACGACTATGAGGGAACGTACACTGAAGAGAAATCTTATATCTGTAAACAGTGTGGGAAAGCATGGAATGACTCTTGTAGCCTTCTCTGGCATGAAAGAAGTCACATTCAAGAGAAGCGTCACACATGTAAGCAGTGTGGAAAAGCATTTAGTCGTCCCTCACAGCTTCACAAACATGAAAGGATTCACACTGGTGAGAAACCTTATGTCTGTACGCATTGCGGGAAAGCGTTCATTGATCGCAGAACTTGTCACAACCACGAAAGGACTCACACGGGAGTGAAGCCCTTTGCCTGTAAGCAGTGTGGGAAGGCGTTTCTTCGCTCCTGCCAGCTTCTCATCCATGAAAGGATTCACACTGGAGAGAGGCCTTTCGTGTGTAAGCACTGCGGCAAAGCTTTCACCTACTCCAGTGCTTGCTATTATCATGAAAGGATTCACACCGGAGAGAAACCCTGTGTCTGTAAGCAGTGTGGGAAAGCCTTCAAATGTTCTGCATACCTTCACATACATGAACGGTCTCACAGTGGAGAGAAGCCCTATGTGTGTAAGCACTGTGGCAAGGCCTTCGCATATGCCACTGGATGTCACAAACATGAGAGGATTCACACCGGAGAGAAACCCTATATGTGTGTGCAGTGTGGGAAACTATTCACTTTCCCCAGATCCCTTCACATACACGAAAGGTCTCACAGTGGAGAAAAGCCCTATGTATGTAAGCAGTGTGGGAAGTCTTTCACTCAGGGAACTTCTTTGCGAAGACATGAACGAATTCACACTGGAGAAAAACCTTACGTGTGTAAGCAGTGTGGGAAAGCCTTCATCCAACGTGACGATTGCTACAGTCATGAACGAACTCACACAGGAGAGAAGCCGTTCATGTGTGTTCAATGTGGGAAAACATTCACTTTTAGCAAATCTCTTCAAATACATGAAAAAAATCACACTGGCGAGAAGCCCTATATATGTAATCAGTGTGGGAAAGCCTTCACCTGTTCCACATACCTTCTCAGACATGAAAGAACTCACAGTGAGAAGAAACTCAGTGGGTAATATTCCTACCAGCGTAAATCATGGGAATGTCTGATGTCAGTTTTTATTTTGAGGTATGGAGGAAAATAGACCACTGTAAGATTACGAGAATTGCAGAAGTAGAATTTTGGGCCCCCATGCTTTCCGTACGATGACAACCTGTCCAACAGGTTCTGCTGCTGTGTGTCTTTCATTCCAGCAATGAGAAAGTAAAGGCTATGCAACTATACTGTTCAACGAAGCCTGTGCTGTGTATTGGGTTTGAACACAGCTTGGGAGGTTTATACACCAATTTCAAATAAATGAAATTGTCTGTAAATATAAAAAAGTTGCATTTTTACCAATAAGATAAAATTTGTGAAATTATCTCATGTGGTTGACTCCTATGGAAGAAATGTGAAGATACTAAAGGTTAATTTGTGTTGAATATTTCTAAAAATAAACCATGTGAAAGATACAGTAAGTTCTGAGTATTTTTCAAAGACTCGATTATTTAAATAAAGTGTGTTTTATTTTTCTGAGTTTATAGGGTCGGTGTCTCACAACTGAACATATGTTTACCAAAGTCATAGCTGCAGGGAATCGTACTTAACCCCGGTTCTCTGTGAGAGCCGCCAGGGTTGCTCCAGTCCCAAGCAGTGTGTTCTCAAATGTGATGTCGCTCCCTTTGGGAAGGAAGGGGCGCAAGTTGAAGTTGTTAAGTGTGCTTGGAATAAAACAAGTTCATCTAGTAACTGCATGAGCATTATTTCTACAGCTGGCCTATTCTCATGTAAGACAACTTTTCATCATCATTGATATTGTACTTTTGAAACCATGGTTGGCAAGTACCTTCGGCGTGATTTTGCTCAGGTGTGGTCCCCTGCTTTAAATAGAATGCTGAAGCAGGATAGCTTGAGCTCACTATTGAAGACCGACAAGACACTGAAAGAGGATTAACAGGAAATGTATAAAGAAATTTTGCACTGAAGTAATGTAAGTCTAAGGTCAAGAATCGTTCATGTCAGTGGAAATGCATAATCCCATTTATGTCAGTTGCTTATAATCTCTATCTTCTACATGACTATTTAACGACAAGTCTGTTTATGTTTCCCAGTATAAGGCTACTAATGGACAGAAACAGCACCACTGTTTGAATAAAGCTGTTTTCCTATAAAAAAAAACATGCCCTATGTGGGCTGGAGAGATGGCTTAGCAAAGGGCCGGAGATGAGTTCCCAACCCTTATCAGTCAACTCACAGCTGCATGTAACTGCAGCGCTGTGCATATGGCGCCCCCTTCTCACCCCCTTGGGCATCTACACTAATTGCACATATCCAGATGCACATAATCTAACCGGTATGTATATATGATATATAGTTATAATTTATAATATAGATATTTGTATTTATATATAATATATTTATATATAAATTGAAGCATGCACTGGATGGTACTTTTCAGCCATCCTGCACATGCCAGCATAGTAGATAAGGAACAGCATGCAAAATTGAAGGATTGGCTTACATTGTTACAAGAAGGACACCCTCTCAGTCCTGATACCTGTTCATTAATATTGGTCCAAATGCCACCAGCTCAAACATGATACAGAGCTTAGCATTCAAAGTTTATGTCAATATGTTTCACTCATGTTATCTCCTGTATCCCTGAATATCTGTAGGATTTTCCAAGAGGAAGTCTACTTGATCAGAACCCAAAATACCCTGCAGCAAAGTTTGGCAGTTAAAGTCATCTCTAATGATAACATATAACCCACTGGATAAATAACTGAGCATGTTCCTAACCTTGAGGAATCTAGATGAATGCTATTCAATTCAAAACTCCAATGTGATTCTTTGCAGAAATTAAAAAAAAATTATTTGGAAGCACAAAAGATAGCAAAAGATAGCCTAAAGACAAAAGATAGTGTGGGAAGTATCACCATAGCTGTTTTTAAGTTATATTACAAAGCTGTAGTAGTAGTAGTAGTAGTAGTAGTAGTAGTAAATAAAAAGCATGGTACTGGCAAACAGGTATGTGGATCAATGGAACAGAAGACTCATACATAACACCATGAAATTATAGCCACCCAATTTTAGACAAAGATGCAAAAACTCATCAAATAAAAAGCATTTGGGGAAACTGGATATTATCAATGCAAAAGCATAGCGCTACCTTAGGCCATGTGGTGAGATGGAAGCTTCAGTCAGTTGTGTCAAATGATGTTTTGCTGGGCACACAGGTGAAAGCATGCTTTGATGTCGCAGACACACGAAAGGACTCAGGATGAAGGAGTGTAACTATGATCCCACAGATAGTGGCAGACGAGCCCTGAGCGTTGTTTTGGTTTGCTCTGCCTCGCCATTCTTTGCTGACAACACACACGTATTGGTTCGCCTTGCATAGCATTGTTTTAGCTCAACTTGTGGAAATGCTGCCGTAGAGAGACCCTTGCCCTAGAACTGCTCATGAGGGTCCTGTGACAGCTTGGCCTCACTTAAGGCCTGTGGATGAGCCTTTTGGTTTCTTCCGGATTGAACTACAGCTGCTAGTTTGTGCCTGGTGTCTGCCTGCTGGGAGGACTTGACTGAAGCTGATGGTTTGTGTGTGGTTGCTTGCCTAGAGGTCGGGTCTGCGGCTGCTGAATCACTGCCAAAGAAGATCAGGCTCACTCCCACAGAACTATTGCTGAAAGGTCCGCTGCCCCCACATCCTAATAACTTTTCTCTTCCACTACCTCTGCTGAGTAGAAGAGAGTTAAACCTTTACTAAAAGTAGATTGCAAAATATATATGCCTGCAATGTGGAGTCCCAACAGGAGTCCATTGGCTTGACAACTGATAGCCGCCCCAACTACTACTGAGCCCCAATCCTGAACCCTCGTTAGAGATGCTAGCAGCCAGTTGTCCACATGTGACAAGTTTGGACGACAGCAAAGATCCAAACATCCACCCAACAAAGATGAGGTCAGGCATCCATACCTGGAAATACCACAAATAGGTCTCATCACAAGAGCACAACATGAACAACCAAGGCAGTATGTCTCCTCCAAAAAACAAACACCCCCACTCCATTGTAATATTCCCTGAGAAAAGCAACTTAGCTGATGCAGAAGACAAGAACTTTAAATAGCAATTATAAATTTGTTCAAAGAGCTCAAGGAGAATATAAATAAATGTCTGAAGATAGACTGTGCAAACCCAAAGAGTTGAATGAAGTAATTAAAACAGAGAGATGAAAATAGGATTTAATAAGGAGATATAACCTTTGATGAAAGCAAAACTGAAATAAAACTTGAAAAACTCACTAACATCGAATCAAGAGGAAGAGAAACTATCTGGTCTCAAAGACAAGCTGGGAGAAATGGATTTCTCAGTCAAATATTGGATCTTTAAAAGAAAGGAACATTCAGAAAACCTGGAGTACGAAAAGGCCTATGAATAAGAGAAAAAAAGAATGAAAATAGGAAAAAAAGAGGGAAAGACCTATGAATAAGAGGAATAGGAAGAATTCACGTCAAAGGCACAGAAAGTATTTTCAACAAAATTACAGGAGAAAACTTTCCTAATCTAAAGAAACATCTTTCAAGGTGCAGGAAGCATACAGAAACCAAATGAACCAGAAAAAGAAAATTCCCCACGACACAAGAATCAAAACACTAGATGGACAGAACAAAGGAAGGGTATGGAAAACCTGGAGAGGAAAACCAAGTCACATTTAAAGGCAAGTCCATCAGAATAACACCTGAGTTTACTAGTGACTTTGAAAGCCAGAGGGGCCTAAATTAATGTTTACAAGTTCTGAAAGACCACAGATGTCAGCCCAATTTATTATATGTAGTAAAACAACCAATCATAATCAATTTCTTTTAATAGTCTTTCTTTGTTCTGAATATTTAGTGGCAGAATTTTCTGATCCGATATATTTGGTGTTCTGTAAGCTTGTATGTTTATAAGTCTCTCTCTCTCTCTCTCTCTCTCTCTCTCTCTCTCTCTCTCTCTCTCTCTCTCTCTAGTTTTTTGGATTTGTTTTTGTTTTGAGACAGGGTTTCTCTGTATAACCCTGGCTGTCCTGGAACTCACTCTGTAGACCAGGCTGGCCTCGAACTCAGAAATTGCCTGCCTCTGTCTCCCAGAGTGCTGGGATTACAGGCATGCACCACCACGCCCGCTAGCTATCTTTTTTTTTTTTTTTTTTTTTTTTTTTTTTTTTTTTTGGTTTTTCGAGACAGGGTTTCTCTGTGTAGCCCTGGCTGTCCTGGAACTAGCTCTGTAGACCAGGCTGGCCTCGAACTCAGAAATCCACCTGCCTCTGCCTCCCAAGTGCTGGGATTAAAGGCGTGCGCCACCACCGCCCGGCTTAGCTATCTTTTTTTTAGGTTAGGAAAGTTTCCTTCTGTAATTTTGTTGAAGAAACTTTCTGGCCATCTGAACTGGAGATCTTTATTTCTATTCCTATTATTCTTAGGTTTTGGTCTTTTCATAGTGTCCCAAATTCTCTGGATGATTTGAGTTAGAAACTTTTTACATTTGGCATTTTCTTTGACTGATGTATCAATTTCTTCTATGGTATCTCTATGCCTGAGATTCTCTCTTCCATCTCTTGCATTCTGTTGGTGATGTCTATGTCTGTAGTTCCTGTCCCCTTTCCTAGGTTTTTCATCTCCAGGATGCCTCCATTTGTGTTTTCCTTATTGCTTCTATTTCCATTTTTAGGTCTTGGATTGTTTTATTCATTTCTTTCAGCTGTTTGATTGTATTTTCCGGTATTTCTTTAAGGAATTTATTTGTTTCCTCTTTAAGGCTTCTATCTGTTGGATTGGGTTTTCCCTTTTTTTAGGGATTTATTTATTGATATACTCTTTAAAGGCCTCTATCATCTTCATGAGATGAGATATAAGGTCACAGTTTTGCTCTTCAGTTGTGTTAGGATATCCAGGGCTTGCTGTAGTAGGAGAGCTGGGTTCTGATTGTGTCATATATGATTAGCTTCTGTTGATTATGCTCTTGCACTTACCTTTTGCCATCTGGTTGTTTCTGGTGTTAGTTGGCCTGGTGGTCCTGGGGACCACCTCTGGATAAGCCTCCCGACTGGTTGTCTCGGATAGCTGCAGGCTTTGCACATTCTTGATTGCAGATGGACATGTGGGCCGGAAGGAAGACAAAGCTCTCACGGGGTGGGGCAGAGCTCATGGGTGCTGGGCTTGCTGGAGTCTGGGTGGGGGGCCTTGGAGCATGGGTGTCTCATCTGTGTGTCCCGTGTTGGCACAGGCCCCCTGGAGACAAGTGGAGTGGCATGCCTATCTTCGGTTGCACGTGGAGGTGAGATCTGGGAGGGTTTAATTTTTCTTAGCAACTGAATAAGATTGAACTGTGTAAACATATCCCATCTTCATTCTTCGTTCATGAGTTATTGACGTTTGGGCTATTTCTAGTTTCTGGCTATTATCCATAGAGCAGGGATGAGCAGGAATGAGCAGGTTTCTCTGTAAAAGATAGAGTCCTATCTTCTTGTCTACATATGGCAAGAATGCCATAACTGGGTATTGGGAAAGCTTGATTCTCCACGTCCCGAAAAGACTCCATGCTAAGTTACATGGTGGCTGTACAAGTCTGCATGCCTACCAGCACTGGGTGAGTATTCCTTGCTACCACGTGCTATCGTCTGTTTTATTGATCTTGGTCATTCTGACTGTGACAAGGTGAAATCCTAAAGTGATTTTAACTTGTATTTCCCTGATGGCTAAGAATATTTCTTTCAGTTGTTTTAAGCCATTTGCTTTTCATTTTATGAGACCACCCTGCTCAGTTCTGTATCCTATTTTTTCATCGAGATATTTGTTTAGGGTTGTTTTTTTTATTGTTGTTGTTTGTATTTTAGCACTTTATATAGTCTATACACTTACCCTCTGTTAGACGCATAATTGGAAAATATATTTTTCCATTTTGTAGGTTGCTGTAATATAACCAGACCTATTACCTGTAGTGAGATGCCTATCTTCTTTGGGAGATTGAATGTCTCCCAACCAAGAAAGGCTCAGGGCCGGGATGGATTCAGTGAGAACTTCTACTATGTTTTCAAAAGGAAAGCTAACAGTGGTTCTCCCCAAATTATTCTACAAAATAGAAACTGAAGGAACATTTCCTCATTTTTTTTTTGTGAAACTATTATCTTCCCTGATACCAAAACAACACAAAGATCAAGCCAGGCAGCGGTGGTGGCGCACGCCTGTAATCCCAGCACTTGGGAGGCAAAGGCAGGCGGATTTCTGAGTTCGAGGCTAGCCTGGTCTACAGAGTGAATTCCAGGACAACCAGGACTATACAGAGAAACCCTGCCTCAAAAAAAAAAATGTAGATCAACATCCCTTATGAATACAGATGCAATTTTCTCAATAAGGTTGTGGAAGCTTACTATTTGATGAATTTACAAATGCATCAAATAGATTGTTCACCAGGGTTGAGCTGGTTTCATCCCAGAAATGGTTTACAGATATGTAAACCAACAAATGCATTCCAACACATAAACAGACTGAAAGACAAAAAAAAAAAAAAAACCAAAAAAAAAAAAAAACACATGATTATCTTATTAGGTGCAGAAAAGGAGTTTGATACAATTCAAGACTCGATGATAAAAGTTTTGGAGAGACTAGAGATTTAAGGGGCATACCTCAACATGATCAAAGCAATTTGCAGCAAGCCCACAGTCAAAATCACCCTCAACAGTTAGAAACTCAAAAGCATTTCCACTAAAATTAGGCATAAGTTGTGCAGTGGTGGCACATGCCTTTAATCCCAGCACTTGGGAGGCAGAGGCAGGCAGATCTCTGAGTTCAAGGCCAGCCTGGTCTACAAAGTTAGTTCCAGGACAGCCAAGGCTGGATATAGAAATCCTGTCTTGAAAAATCCAAACCAACGCCCAAACCCATAATCTGAGTATGGATGACACTTCCCCCCTTGTAAATATTAAGGGCAACCCCATGGTACCGGAAGTAGTAGAGGACATGAGCCCACCCCTTTGCACCCTTATCATTTTGAGTTACAGGCCAGATGTCCAGGATGGGGCCCAAAGCTCAGGGCACTGAAACCCGGTGTGGCACCGATACAGCCCAATTATCAATGCTCGTTCCCTTCCTGACTGTCTGCCCCCAGTAGGGGGCAGAACCACGATGGAAACGCCTTTGTTCAACTCTTCGGGTCAAAATATAAGTGGACAGTGCTGCAGCCCACGCCGCTTTCCCCTTGAGTTGCGGTTTCGTTCTTTACACATGCTATGCTATTTCCCTTCCGAGATGCAGTTCAGATCCCGAGCTGGCCACCTCCCCGTGTGCACAGAGAATAAAGCTTTCATTTTAAGCCGCTGTCTTTGAAGTGGGTTTTCTCGGCTTCTCCCCGAACCCAACAGATCCACTGTAGC
The DNA here is from genome assembly GCA_964023405.1 of Apodemus agrarius. Lineage (NCBI taxonomy): Eukaryota > Metazoa > Chordata > Mammalia > Rodentia > Muridae > Apodemus > Apodemus agrarius. Next base: position 51,390,460 of record OZ030026.1, on the reverse strand, counting down.
GCTCTTGGTCCGAAATCAGTGTGATCTGGAAGGTTTGGAATATTTCACATTTCTGAATGTAGAATTGCCTTGGGACCTTGTGCAAAGAGCCTTCCCCCCCCCCCCAAATGCTCCCAAACTGACATAGGGACTCCTGCTAAGGTGATGTCTTGGGTTTCTCCTTGGGGTACTGAGTCTAGAGACTCCACTGTGAAGCTGTAGCACTATTTCTTTAGGGGATAGGGTGCGGAGTAGGAAGGGCCCCCTGACTACACAAGGCTGCAAGCACATGCGCTGCAAATCCTGCCGAATGTCTCCTTAAATGCCACAAAACTTCATGTCGTGCCAGGTTTGGTTCCAGCCAAGGGCAAGCTGAAAGGGTCCTGAGTGACAGCTGTCATTTTAGCTGCCCTGGCACGCAGACTGAATTCTCTCTAATTAAGCTCTTAGGAGGCGGGGGGAGTTGTTCGCCAATCAACGATGCTCTTCTTCCCCTGTCCAATAAGAAGCGCAGATGACCGAAGGGTCCGCCCCTGCTGCCATCTTGAAGCCCGTGCAGCTGCGGGAAGAGTCGTGGCAACTCTTCCCGGGTTACTGTCCCTCCTTGCGATTTCGCGCTCCTTGGAGAGTGCACAGTATGCATCCGAAGCAGAGGATGGTGAGTGTGTCGCGGGCTCCTGGATTCGAGGGTCACGGAGTTGTGACACTGCCAGGAGACCAGCGTCCGGTTCTGTCCCTTCCCTGCGAAGCGGCTTCATGCCAGTCCTTTCAGTGTGAGTCCCGCGCCTCGAACTTGGCGCCTCTGCAGAACTGGCGGCGCTGGCAGGTCGGTGACGCTGAACCCAGACTGCGTTTTGAACGACAGGGGGTGTGTGAGCTCTGTGGCCGGGCTTTCTGCCCTGACACTTTGGATCTCCCTGCTGTAGGTTTCCTCTGCGATCGCGGTGTGTTTTTCTTTTCTTCTTCTGCAGCTGGGGTTCCCACCCCCCAAACCAAAAGAACACAAGCAGGCACAAGAGTCTCGCAAAGCAAGATCGATATTTTAATTAAGCAGGAAAATACTGACCGGTCAGGGGCGATCGCATAGACCGCGTCCCAGAAGGAAAATGTAGGATGAGACCACAGAGCGAAGGGGACCGGAGAGCGCTGTAGCGTTTTTCCAATCGCGTTTTGACGCAAGGGGTTGGGCAAGGGAGTCATCAAAGTGATTTAGACCCGACTCCTGCGGCCTGTCCCCGCAAAGGGGTAAACATTGGTGACGAAGCCTCCCCTGGGCCACCTGGTTTCACCTTTTTCTCAGAATCTTGGTGGTCAGGCTTCATCCTGGACGTTTGGTGCGTAACTCAAAGGGATGAGGGAACAAAGGAGCTGGTTCCTGGGCCTGGGAACTGTGGACTCGGACTGTTTGGTCCTGTCAGCAAGGTAGAGAAGTTGGGATGCCTGGATTCAGACAACTGTCTCCTTACAGTACTGCTAACTGAACCCTAGGCCTGTTTATGTTAGGCAAAGGCACCTTGGTGTGTAGAGGGCGTCTTTCTCCCCTGGAAATCTATTTCAACCTCTCCTTTTTTTTTTTTTTTTTTTTTTTTTTTTTTGTTGTTGTTGTTGTTGTTGTTGTTGTTGTTGTTTGAGACAGGGTTTCTCTGTGTAGCCCTGGCTGTCCTGGAACTCACTCTGTAGACCAGGCTGGCCTCGAACTCAGAAATCCATCCGCCTGCCTCTGCCTCCCAAGTGCTGGGATTACAGGCGCACTCAACCTCTCTTTTGAGCTCTCCTCTTTTTAATAACGCAGGCCAAAATAGTTAAAAATGGAAATATGGAAAATGGGGGTGGGGCCTGAGGGAGGGGGTTCATGTAACTGTTATCTCGTTTCTGCTCTGGGGGGCTTCGCCGGACAGAAAGAATTAGGAGGGTTCGTCAGTCAGTATTTAATTGGCTTACAGTTCTTGGAAGAAATATTAAATCTTTAGCTTTTTTTTTTTTCTGCCTTCCACTATGTTCTATGTAGTTGGTGATCTCTGACTGTTGAGAAAGTCTGGGATGGTCAGCCTGAGGCAAAGGCACCTTTTTTCCCCCCTGCAGAAAACATTTTTGAGCTTGAGTGCAGTCCCCTAAAATAAAAAAATAAAAAAATAAATTGTTACTGTTAAGTGTGTGTGAGACTTTGTGTTGCCCCCGGGCCCTGGTGTGCTTGTGAAGGTCTAAGGACAGTACTGTGCCCTTGTTTTTCTCCTTTCCACTTTGATGTGGCTTCTGGGGATCAAACTGAGGTCTTTAGGCTTACTTTGCAAATTTTCTTAAAAGTTGAGGCCTCTGAGATCTCTCTACTCTTTTTTTTTTGTGTGTGTGTGTGGGGGGAGGAGCGAGGGATGTGGAGACAGGGTTTCTCTGTGTAGCTCTGGCTGACCTGGAACTTGCTCTGTAGGCCAGGCTGGCATCAAACTCATAGAGATCTTCCTGCCTCTGCCTCCCAAGTGCTGGGATTAAAGGCATGTGCTCCTACTGCTGCCTGGCTTTCGTGTGTGTGTGTGTGTGTGTGTGTGTGTGTGTGTGTGTGTGTTTAAGAGAGGCAGGTTATTATGCACCTAACTAAACTGAAGGCAGCCTTGAGCCTCTGATATCCCCGCCTCTACCTCTATCTACCTCTAAGGTGTGATTGCAGGCTTGAGTTACACATTCAATTTTATGCATTGCTGGGAACAGAATTTAGGTTTTCTTTAATGGCTAGCAGGCACCGTAAGAACTCAGCCTTATTCTCAGCTCTGGCGTATCATTTTAAAAAATTTTCATCAGGAAAGCTGACATACCAAGTGATATAATTGTAAATTTAAATGTGGAGTGTGTGTGTAAAAGGCAGTGACATAGTATTAGCATCTAATACCCATGTCTTCAACAGAAGAAAGGAATATGAATGTGTGTGTGTGTGTGTGTGTGTGTGTGTGTGTGTGTGTGTGTGTGTGTATGAGGAATGACTCTAAATAGATGGAGGGAGGGAAGAGGGGGACAGTGCAGTTTGTAAAATTTTCTGGAAGGGAAGTATCTCCAAGGACTGATCACACCAAAGCAAGAGCAAAATCCAGTAGGGGAACTCGGTAAATCCAGAGACTCTGTAACTAGCACCTAGCATGCCTGTAACAGAATTGTCTCAATTCCGAAGGGCTTGGATAGGCCTTCTCCTTAGGATGTGTTGCCTGTAGCACAGAAAGCCTCTGTCCTGGTTTTACATGTGCAGCGAACATCTCGTGGCTGTGGCTACCCTCTCCGTCATCTTGAGGTTTCCAGTGCAACTTGGGCTTCATCTTTACTGCGTCACATGTCTGTCCTTGGTGGCTTTCTGGATCCAAGATTCCTGGCGTCCTTCACGCTCCCACCCCGCAACTAGCACCACCTAGATGACTCAGTTGTAACTTCTTCCATCTCTCGATGGAACCTGACCCACTTGGGCCACCGTAGTAATCAGCTCCTCCTCCTCCTCCTCCTCCTCCTCCTCCTCCTCCTCCTCCTCCTCCTCCACCTCCTCCTCCTTCTCTTTTTTTTTCTGAGACAAGGTCTTATTATGTAGCTCTGGCTGTCCTGGAACTCACTATGTAGAAAAGGCTAGCATTGAACTCATAGAGATCTACCTACCTCTGCCTCCCAGGTGCTGGGACTAAAGGAATGTGTCATCATATTTTTGTTTTTATATTGATTTTGGTGGTGATGGTGGTGGTGGTGTGTGTGTGTGTGTGTGTGTGTGTGTGTGTATGTGAGTTATACTTAGTATTATATTTTAGGAGGAGGTCATGGATTCAAAAATATGTACATCTTAGATTTTGGAATACTAATGAGTATCTTTGCCTATGAAAGTGGAGAGCTTGACTCTTTCAAATTTTTATTTTATTTTTTTTTTAATTTTTTTCATTTTATTTTTTCTGTGCATCGGTGTTTTGCCTGCATGTATGTGTGTGTGAGGATGCCAGATCCTGGAACTGGAGTTATAGACAGTTGTAACCTGACATGCGGGTGTTGAGAATTGAGCCCAGGTCTAAGGGACTGGAGATCAGAGACACAAAGTATTGAGTAATTGGACAGATTTTGAAAGTAGGTATTCGTGATACAGTAGAAATACAGGAGCATTTCTTTGTGACAGAATTCTTCCTGTTGTTCTGGCAGTGGGTAGCCAGCATGTGGGACTATCTGAGTGAAAAGTATAAATATATGAACTGAGCATTTGGGTAAAGTTTGATCATGAAGTCTTGGCTCACTTAGTAAAAGGATAAAACAAGCCGGTGGTGGTGGTGCACGCCTTTAATCCCAGCACTTGGGAGGCAGAGGCAGGTGGATTTCTGAGTTCGAGGCCAGCCTGGTCTACAGAGTGAGTTCCAGGACAGCCGGAACTATACAGAGAAACCCTGTCTCGAAAAAACAAAAAAACAAAAAGAAAACCTCACTGTTGTAAACTGAGTCAGGCTTCAGGAAGACTGAAAGCACCAGGCGGGAAGGGGGCAGTAACACAGAGGGAGCAGTGTAGGTCCCGGATATCGTCTCATACACGCAGCCTTTGGACTGATGAAACATTAGGATGCTAAAACGCTCTTCTTAAAGGCCCGGGCGACCACCCAGGAGTGATCGCCACAGTATCACGTCTCAGTTCGGAGTTCTCGGCTTCTTGGGCTTCCCTTGTTCCTTGGTAAACAAACGGAGGAGTCTTGGTAGAGGACCATGGTGGCCTGGGCAGAGGGAATCTCGCCATTTTCCTTGTCTTCTACAGAAAAGATCTAGGGGGAAAATAATATTGTAGTTTGAGGCTGCTGCTTTGGCGTTATGTCTCCGTGGGCCCCAGTTTGTGCAGTATTAAAATGAAATATGACACCTTTTGTGTGGGTCCGACTTTTGCTAGCAATTACCAACATACTGAGGCTTTGGGCAAGTGGAGGAAATTTGGTGCCACAGACAGGAGTTTCCCTTGGTAGCCTGTAGCAGGAAGGAGGAAATGGAGAACCACTAACAGTCTCCTCTGAAGTGGTGGTTTCCCCCTCAGAGAGGGAAGATCAGAATGGAGATTCTGGGACAGCCCCACGTAGAGTCTCTGCCTCGGACGCCAAGTGTCTTCAGGTGTCATGCCTGGAAAAATGCCGCACTTGTTTTCTGTTATTTCCAGAGCTCTCTGTGGGTTCCTCCATATCTATCCTTTTGCGGCTGCAGTGTTCCTCATGCAGACGGTGGCTTTTGTCCAAGCTCCCCGTTGAAGCACATAATCCCACCCCAGGTGTCCCGTGAGAGGCACTGTCTCCTGTACTGGGTCACTAGATGAATGAGAGTTGGTGGAAAGCTTGTGCCCATGGTTAGGAGTGTGCGCTTATGATCACTGTAACTATAGGGTTGGGGCTAGAGAGAGATGGCTCCGTGGTCACGAGGTCATCTTGGAGAGGACCCAAGTTCTATTCCTAGCACCCACAACCATCTGTTACTCCAGTGGCAGGGCATCAGATAACGTCTCCTGACCTCTAGACACTGTATTCATGTGTACATATTCACACAGACATAGACATATCATGTGCGCACCATTAAAAGTAAAGTCTAAAAGGAAAAAGGGTCCTGGTCGGCAAGGCTACCTATCTAGTAAGTCGGTAAAATGCTTTGCTCCTCGAATACTTTTTCCCCTCAGAGTTTCCGTAGGAAGTCAGAGAATGGAAATCTACAAGATTTCAAGTGGTAGAAAATGCTGGTTTTTGATACAGAAAGGGCGGGAAATCTGAGCCCCTGACTCTAGAGAATGTATTAGCCTTTTAGTGGCAGATGCCCTGACGGAGCCTGCACCACGGGAAAGACAAGCTTTAAAGGTAAAAGGATGAGCCGGGGAAAGTGTGGTGGTTGGGTAGGAATGGCTTCCATAGATGGTGCGGAGAGGCACCGTTAGGAGGAGTGGCCTTGCTGGAGTAGGTGTGGCCTTGTTGTAAGAAGTGTGTCACTGTGGGGGTGGGCTTTGAGGTCATATATGCTCAAGCTATGTCCAGTGTGGAACACAAACTCTCCTTGCTGCCGTGATGATAATGGAGTAAGCGTCTGAAGCTGGAAGCCTGCTTCAATTAAATGCTGTCCTTTCTAAGAGCTGCCCTGGTCCTGATGCCTCTTCACAGCAATGGAAACCCGAACTAAGACGGAAAGGAAAGGATCCAAGAATCCCCAGTCAGGGGCTTGCTTCCTGGAGGAAGGGGCCGAGGAGAGCAGTCCTGCCTTTTGTCTTGCTTAGGGGTTCTTATTGTTGTGATGAAACACCATGCCCAGAGGCAGCTCGGGGAGGAAATGGTTAACGTGGCTTACAGAGCCTGAATCGCAGTTCATTGAAAGTCAAGACAGGAACTCAAACCAGGTGAGGAGCTGGATGCAGGAGTTGTCTCAGAGGCCATGGAGGGCGCTGCTTACTGATTTACTCTCGTAGGTTGCTTAGCCTGTTTCCTTACAGCGCTCTGGATGGCCAGCCCACGGACAGCACCGCCCTATCTCATGTAGTCAGTTTCTCAGTTGAGACCCTCTCATCGACTCCCGCGTGTGTCGGGCTGACATAAACTTGCTAGCAGGCTTTGGGAGTCGTTGCCTGGTTTCCTCAAATTTCACCACCATTTTTCCTCCTCATCTCCCAAAGATTTGATGCAGTGAGCTCTGTAATCCTCTGTAATTGTCACAAGTTATCTACCCACAAAGATTTTTTTTTGGGGGGGGGGTTTCGAGACAGGGTTTCTCTGTATAGCCCTGGCTGTCCTGGAACTCACTCTGTAGACCAGGCTGGCCTCAAACTCAGAAATCCACCTGCCTCTGCCTCCCAAGTGCTGGGATTACAGGCGTGCGCCACCATGCCCGGCCACAAAGATTTTTGAGTGTGTGTATTTGTGTGTGTGTGTGTGTGTGTGTGTGTGTGTGTGTGTGTCCCGATTATCCCAACTTGAGCATCAGAACTGCTCTATCAGTGGCATGCCTGACACACACGAGAAGAGAACAGAGAAAGGAGAGAAAGACTGGGAAAGCAATGAAAAGTAGCAGCGGAGTTCAGCTTTGGTCCAGAGAGCAGAGACACCGTTAGGAGGCAGGAGCATTCATCCTGTTACGCGGTTTCTCAATTGAGGCATCGGATTCATTTGGCTTTCAGCGAGTCTCTTCCAGTCCCTACACAGGAAGGTACCTGCTGGCTCCACTTCCCTCCTCGTTTTGTATCTTTCTCTCAGTCACCTGTGTTACCTCTGTGAAATCACAGCACAAGATTACAGCTGTTTTAATGTTTCAATTATAGCGGGAGACACTTCATAACCTAAACAGATGTGAAACTAAGAAAAAGCAAGGCTGGAAAGAATTTTTGTTTTATGAGACCAGGTTTTTCTGTGCAGCCCTCAACTCACTCTGTAGACCAGGCTGGCCCTGAACTCACAGAGATCACCTGCCTCTTCCTCCTCAGCCCTGGAATTAAGGGCCTGTGCCACCATGCCTGGTCTAGGAATAACTCTTAAAATTCAATCAGCTGGCCTGGCAGTGGTGGCGCACGCCTGTAATCCCAGCACTCTGGGAGGCAGGGGGATTTCTGTGTTCAAGGCCAGCCTGGTCTACAGAGTGAGTTCCAGGACAGCCAGGGCTATACAGAGAAACCCTGTCTCGGAAAAAAAGACAAAAACAAAACAAAACAAAACAAAACAAACAAACCAAAAATTCCATCAGCTGTAGGGATTGGTCTGCTCCAAAAAGCAGAAATAATTTCAGAGAATCTAGAATCTCTAGATTAATTAGTTAAAACCTGCATTATAATTATGGGATAGCAAAATGTAGCAGCATCACTTCAAATGAACAAATACACAACCACGGGTAAAATGCAAAGGAGAGAAAACAAGAGAGACTGCTGCTCCACAGAGCTCAGAGGACCCTGAGGGGAGGGGCGGGGCAGGGTGGGGCGGGGATGTTTGTTTCTTCAGGTTGGGACCGAGAAAGCTGATGTGCTCCTTATTCTGTCTTCCTGTGCTCTGACTGGTGAAGTCGCCGGCTGCGAGCCTGGCCTCAGCTGTTCTTTATTTAGGGCAGGGAGGCCTTAGCTTGATGACTTTGTCTTTTTCTTTGTGAGCTTATTAGCCTTTGATGGTTGAGCTATCTCTTCAGCCCACGATGACTCTTTTTGACCAACTCGATTACTTTGATCATCCATTGTAACCGTAGTCATCAATATACTGGTGGAATACTCAAGGGTCCAAATGACTGTTTGAGGCCTCGTTTCAGTATGCAGTTGAAAAGTTTATTTGCTAAGGTGTGTATCATGTACAGATGCTTCTTTGTTTCGATGCTGGTCCAAGTAGGATAAGCATAAAATAATAGAGAAATAGCTCTAGAGATTCATTTTATGACATGGTTAGAAAGTGGTGAGGGAAAGTTTTTATTTTACTAGTGAGAGAGGAAGATTTGCTCTCTTTCCCTGTGGAATTTGCCAAATATGTTACTGGTAGATGGGGATCTGAACAGGGTGTTTCCAAATTCTGTTTTATTTTATTTTATTTTAGTCTGTGCATCTGCCTGTCTGAGCATATGTATGTGCACTCCATCCATGAAGAAGCCAGCAGAGGTCAGACGAAGGTGTTGGATGACAGGTGTTTGTGAACGTCATGTGGGTGCTGAGAATTGAGTCTGGGTCACTGGAAGAGCAGCCTTGACTGCTGAACCGTGTCTCCAAGCCCCATTTCCAGTTCCTTGCCTTTGTTTAAACCACTGATCCTGAACCTACCTAATGCTGTGGTCCTTTAATACGGCTCCTCGTGGTGTGGTGACACCCCAAACATAAAATTATTTTTGTTCCTACTTCCTAACTGTAATTTTGCTACTGTTATGAATCATAACTATAAGGTGACCCCTGTGAAAGGGTCAATCAACTCCAAAGGGGTCATGACCCACAGGTTTAAACTGTTGATCCTCATAGATTTCAGAAAGTAGCCCGGTCTAGTAAAACCATCATGCAGATCAGAAATAAACTGTGTCGAATGACAGTAGGTCACACGAGTGGGGACACCCAAGGGTCCGAATTACTGTTCGAGGCCTCGTTTTAGTATGCAGTTGAAAAGAACTTTAGTTGCTAAGGTGCGTATCATGTACAGATGGTTCTTTGTTTTGATGCTAGTCCAATTATGATAAGCATAAAGTCATAGAGAAGTAGCCCCAGAGATTTATTTATAAACATAATTTGCTTATTGTGCATATACCCGAAACCATCTCACCGCCCATAGGTTCCTGAAGCCTTACAGAATTTATTTGAATAGAACCGTGGTAATAGGGGAGTGTTTTCATTGTATCAAGCTGTTATGTGTGTTTTCTGATGAACGTTGGGGTTCTAGGTTGCTAACTGGTTGACAGGTGTATTGTTCACACAGGGTTAATTGCATAGCCTAAGTCAGTGGCGTCTCACGTGGCTAACACAGCCCGGGTGTGCGCATGCCTCACTGTTGACTCAGTGCTCAGTGCTCCAGCCCCGGTGAGCGCATGCCTCACTGTTGACTCAGTGCTCAGTGCTCCAGCCCCGGTGAGCGCATGCCTCACTGTTGTTAGTGCTCCAGCCCCGGTGTGCGCACGCCTCACTGTTGGCTCAGTGCTAATCCAGCCCCAGTGTGCGCATGCCTCACTGTTGTCAGTGCTCAGTGCTCCAGCCCCGGTGTGCGCATGCCTCACTGTTGACTCAGTGCTCAGTGCTCCAGCCCCGGTGTGCGCATGCCTCACTGTTGACTCAGTGCTCAGTGCTCCAGCCCCGGTGTGCGCATGCCTCACTGTTGACTCAGTGCTCAGTGCTCCAGCCCCGGTGTGCGCATGCCTCACTCTTGTCAGTGCTCAGTGCTAATCCAGCCCCGGTGTGCGCATGCCTCACTGTTGTCAGTGCTCAGTGCTCCAGCCCCGGTGTGAGCATGCCTCACTGTTGACTCAGTGCTCAGTGCTCCAGCCCCGGTGTGAGCATGCCTCACTGTTGTCAGTGCTCAGTGCTCCAGCCCCGGTGTGCGCATGCCTCACTCTTGTCAGCGCCCATCATGGCCGCTTTGTTATCTGAACCCTTCTTGTCCCAAATTTTAAGCTTGTTCACACTCATTTTCTGTGTCAAATTATCTCATTTTCTTTAAATTTAATTTCATCGGGCTCTGGGCAGAATGAAGCCACACTTTAGTTAAAATAAATCACAAGTGGCCTTTCTCCGGATTCTTGTCCCCCTTTGGAGCCTTGTGAGCCGGGCCTTGACAGTTTCTATTTCTCTCAGCATCCTCAGGTTCTAAGCTCCTGTCAAAGCGGCCAGTTTGTCTCCGCTTTTCCTTTAATACTCCTAACATCTCATCTTCTCTGTGGCTCTCACCCTGTCAAGCTGGCAGTTAACTTTGACTTCCGATCCTGTGGGTTATTTCAGGAGCCTGTGACCTTTGAGGACGTGGCTGTGAACTTCAGCCTAGGAGAGTGGGCTCTGCTGGACTCCAGTCAGAAGAAGCTCTACAGAGACGTGATGACGGAGACCTTCATGAACCTGATCTCCATAGGTAACAGCATACACCGTGAGTCCTGTATTTATTCCGTTAGAGAACAGCTGCTTCTTGTTAATCTGTGGGGTTGCTGGAAGGGAGCTTGATGGAGACGTAGTATTCCTGGTCTTATTGCACAACAGCAAAATGTAGATGTTAGTAAGTTTTTGTGTGATACTGAATTAAATCTTAACGATTTCTTTGGGTTTGCTTTTTAGGGAAAACAGAGGAAAAAGAAAATATCGAAGGCAACTGCCAAAGTCTAAGGAAAAATGTGAGGTAATACTCAGAGAGAGAGGAATTTATTACAAATATTTACAAGTGATAGGAAATGTGAGAACCAGGCAAATGGTTCAGTACATCTTAATGCAATTGATTTAATCTCAAAAATTCCTTCCAAGCACGCTGAGCTGTAATATTCAGAATAGAGGATGACAACTCTGTAGTGTATGAATATTGCCAAAGTATAGTGCAACATTAACCTGTGTAAGATCTATTTTAGTGTTTCATTGTGCCTAAATTGTCCTTTATACAGAAAATTATTTAGTGTATTTTATCAAGTTCGGCTTTGGATATAAGGTGTGTGTAGTAAAATGAATTTCAGGTTTACATTAAAACCTAGTATCAATAAATCCTGTAAAGGATTTATTTTAAAACCCATAATGTTTGATGCATACCATTTTTCAATGAATATTCAACTTTATTAACTGTGGTACACATAGTATGCATGAAATGCCTAAGAGCAGTAATATTTAAGAACTTTGTCGGCTATCTTTTTTTTTAAGATTTATTTATTTATTATATGTAACTACACTGTCTTCAGAAACCGCAGAAGATCTCATTATAGATGGTTGGGAGTCACCATGTGGTTTCTGGTATTTGAACTCAGGACCTTTGGAAGAGCAGTCAGTGCTCTTAACTGCTGAGCCATCTCTCCAGACCCCAGCCATCTCTCCAGACCCCCTTTGTCTGCTATCTTAAGGATGGCAGAATGGTTAGTTCTGGGTTGAAGGGTCAGTTAGCTCATTTATATTTACAAATTCTCATAGAAGCAAAATCAATCGTGCCATTCCCCTCCCCCCCCCAGGGTCTCTGTATGTGGCCCAGGCGGCTGTGACACTTGCCCTCCTCCTCCTGCTACCCTAGAGTAATAACAGGGCCCCAGCATCCAGCCCTCAGTCAGCACTTCTCTCGGTGACTGTAAGACTATAGTTATGCTTTTCTCCATTTTGCAGAACTCAGGCGGTCGAGAGGAGTCGTGACTCCCGAGATGGCAGTCAACGTGGAGAAACCCAGCCACGAATCCCAGAGCGTATCGTTCATAGAAACACACGTACTGAAATGTCAGCGTGTGCAAGCAGTGTGCTTGCAAGAGACATCCTTCTTCATTCACTCTCACATGTGCACCTCAGACGTGCAACTGCAGAGAAACCCTGTCGGCCCCCGGAACCTGTGGAGAAGGCTTTTTTTACACAGGACAAGTGTTGGAAAGATTCTACTAACTGTGAGTCCTCTCAGACAAGTCAAAGTCTTCCTCGAGAGACACCCTATCAGAATAAGCGATCTAATGAAGCCTATAGCAGTCTTAATTCCGACCAGTACTGTGAGCGAATTCACACTGGAGATAAACTCCATGAATGGAAGCAAGTTGAGAAAGCCTTCTGGAGGTACGGCCACGGTCAAATATATGAACAACTCACCATCGGAGAGAAACCGTTTGTGTGTAAGCAGTATGGTCAAGCCCTGGGTAATCCTAATCACCTTATTAAGCACGAAATAATCAGCCCCGAAGAAAAATGTTATACATGCAAGCAGTGTGGGAAAGTATTCCGATATTCCTCATCCCTCCAGAACCATGAAAGAATTCATAGCGGGGAGAGGCCATACGTATGTAAGCAGTGCGGAAAAGCCTTCATCCGTTCCTATGACCTCCTTATCCACGAGAGAATTCACAGCGGAGAGAAGCCTTACACATGTGAGCACTGCGGGAAGTCTTTCACCCACTACAGCGGCTGGTACAGCCACGAAAGGATTCACACTAGAGAGAAACCGTATGTGTGCGCACAGTGTGGGAAAGCATTCTCCTGTTCCACATCGTTCCGGAGGCATGAAAGGATTCACACCGGCGAGAAGCCTTACCTCTGCAAGCACTGCGGGAAAGCCTTCACCCACTCCAGCGCTCGCTACATTCACGAGAGGATTCACACCGGGGAGAAGCCCTACGTGTGTAAGCACTGCGGGAAGGCGTTCCTCCGCGCCAGTCATCTCAACAACCACGAAAGAATCCACACCGGGGAGAAACCCTACGCGTGTAAGCACTGCGGGAAAGCCTTCATCCAGCGCGATGCCTGTTATAATCACGAAAGGATTCACACTGGCGAGAAGCCATATGTCTGCAAGGAATGTGGAAAAGCGTTTAGGATCTCCACATCCCTGCGTGACCATGAAAGGATTCACACTGGAGAAAGACCTTATATCTGTAATTATTGTGGGAAGGCATTTAGGGTTTCCACATGCCTTCACAAGCATGAGCGAGCTCACACTGAAAAGAAACCCAGTGGGTAGAACTTAAGACCACGCATATCACGTGGAATTACCTTTGATCAACTTGCTGTTATGAAGAGTGTAATGCAGGGTCAGTCAGATGGCTCAGGGGTAAAAGCACTTGCCCTAAGCTTGATAGTCCTCAGAACCCTGTGAAGAGAGAGAACTGAGTCTCCCAGGTTTGCCTCTGACTCAGACACATGCACTATCCTCTGCATGCATACCCTCACATACACGTAGAAAGACATGGGATAATTTAAAATGCCTTTTTAAATCTTGTGGTGTTTTTTTTTTTTTTTTTTTTTTTTTTGAGACAGGGTTTCACTGTGCAGCCCCTTGGTCGTCCTGCAACTCACTCTGCAGACCAGGCCGGCCTTGAACTCAGAGGTCCACCTGCCTCTGCCTCCTGAGTGTTGAGATTAGAAGTGTGCACGCCACTGCTGCCTGGCTTTAAAATACATCTTGATGTCGTTTTTTATTTTTAGTTTTGTGGAGGTGTGTGGGCCTGTGCCTGCGAGGGCTGGAGCATGCAGAGGCCAGAGGCATCAGATTCCTCTGGAGCTGGAGTTACGGTGCCTGTGAGCTTTCCCGTGTGACTGCGGGAAATTCAACCTGGGTCCTCTGGAGAGCAGTATCCACTGAGCCACCTTTCCAGTCTCATAGGTGTAATTAAAATAAAAATCTGGAAAGAAATAACTGGAATAGGAGACCTTAAAATGTATAAATTTGGGCACATATGAAATGTAATGTTGGATAAGAACCAGTTCCATCCAATGTGCTAAGGCACTTTTTTTTTTTTTTTTGCAAATTACGTTTGACATAAATGACAGTGCACGAACATTACATTTATGTAGGTGTATGTGCGTGTGTCCACATGCCAGAGTGAGCATGTGGAATTGGACAGCTTCCAGAAGTCACTCTGTAAGTCCTCAGAAGGAATTCAGTTGCCTTCGAAACAAGTACCTCACCCTGCTGGGCAGTCTCGCTGGCCCTGCTCATGCTTTTACTCATTAGAGAATTAGATGCTGGAAAATTACAAAATTGAATGCAGTGGATTTGAACATACCTGGGAGAGTTGAGAACTCATTCCAACCAATGGAAAAAAAAATCAGCATTAAAAATAATATAAGTTGCATGTTGTCTCAAATGAGGCGAAAGGGAATTCTCTCCTGTATGCTGTAAAAGCAAGAAAATCGGGTACCCCAAACACGTGTTTTCTTTTGAAAGTGTGATTTTGTGGAATTTGTGAAAATGTCGGCATGATTTTGCCTGTCATTTCTGCTGTTCAGAAAACCAAGGTTACAAAATCCTGTCCCGAAGAACAGCACTAGCAGCAGTCTACACTCCATGTATTGAAGTGATGTTTTTTTAGTTTGCTAAATCAATTTTTGTATTGAAATAAGTTCTCACGACGAAGAACAGGCTGGATGATATTAAAGGTGTGTGCTACCAAGCTATGGTGATCAGTTATTTCAGTGGGCATTTTCTAAAAACCCAGTGAGGCAGAACCTTTTCCCATTTCATGTGAAACTGTGCTTGATTGGTGAAACTTAAGTGAATTATAAGAGTCCAGTAAATTTAATTTATATGTAGTTTTTTGAATAATCATGGGTCATTTGAAGTTGAAAATAGGCTGCTTGTTGACTGTTAGTGTTTTCAGTTGTCCTTATGTGACAGGTTATATTTTTCTTACTATTCTTAATTTATTATTGGCAGTTTCCTTAAATTTTATGTACACCTGGATTTTCTAACAGTAAAATTTCTTACACAGATTTTGTATTTTGTACCTTAAGATATATTTTCTTCAAGCAAGATGTTTGGGGGGCAAAATTGGCTTAGTGAGTAAAGGGATATCCCATAAAGCCTGAGCCGGAGTCCCAGGGCCCACGTGACACCGTGTGCTCATTTGCCTGCAGAAATTCCCATTGATCTGTACATGTGCAGCTCGGAGTTTACACCACATTTGAACAAGACGATGAGGAATCTGTAGCAAGACTCAATCAATTAACAGAGTGTGGGAAGTGGTTCTTTGCATTCTAATGCTTTTAGAGCCACAAGACAACTTAACACTGGAGAGAGAGCCTGTGAAAGTAAGACACATGATGGAGGCCAGTAAGGGTCGGAGGTCATGCAGTGCCTTACACTTAGAAAGACATCATGAACAAGCAATGTGGGACAGCATTCAGGTACTGCAGTTACATTCATATTCGTGAGAGAAATGAAACGCTGTGGGGAATCACTTTCTTTTTTTAATTTTGTTTTTTAAAACTGCGTTGTTGGCTCTGACTTTTGTAAGCTTTCCGAGGCTAGCCCGCCCTTACCGTCACTCCTAGCTCAACACCTCTAAATCTTCCCTCAGCTCAGTTGCTCAGTTACCTTCTGTGAAGCCCGTTTGGTCTTGCTGCCCTTCCGTGGGCCGCTTTTTTTTTCCTCCATGTTAGAAGATCTCCCCTACAGCTCCGGGTCTGTTCTGTCTGCCTCTCCCAGGCCTCTCCATCTCCTCTCCCTGCCCTCTTCTCTCTCCGAGCTTGTGGGAACCTGGAAGTCCCGCCTCTTCCTTTCTGCCCAGACATTGGCCGCTGGCACCTTTATTGATAGAGAGCAAAACCAATTGGGGTCAAGGACCTTTAGCTTCAGTGCACAC